>JANSTT010008701.1:0-26170 GCA_026745375.1 Platyura marginata | reverse complement strand
ATATATAGGAAAGTTGTGACAACGGTAGAAATGTTACATTTGTTTTTGAATTATTTATCCATTTCAGTTTTGTCAGTTATTTATAGGCCCGTATACCTATTTTCCTTGCGCAAGATTTAACGTTTCTCACAAATATCTTCTAATCTATGCAGATGAGATTGAAAAAAGAAAGTTTGTGATTTTTTTTTTCCTTTTTCTTTTAGACATTTAATTTGAATCGATTGAATAAATTTGAAAAATAATTATCGGAAATAAAAGAAATTCCAAAAGTAGACATTTTCTTTAACGTAAGTAGTTCACTTTATAAAAAGCTTTCAATTCAAAATATCAATAAGCTTAAAGGCCTAAGTACGTAATCGTTTTTCATATCTTTTTAATGAATATCTCATATTTTTTGGGGTATTAGGGAAAAACATTTTCTTTTATAAAATTTCTTTGAAAATTTTTGAAAGATATTGTGGGAGTATCTAAATGAAAAATATTTTAAATTTTGAGCCTTCGTAATTGTCAAAATTAGTAAATAATGTAATAATTCGTTATATTCTCACTTTAACTTAATAAAAAAAGTATTTTTTATAAAGTCGGGTGTGGAGTTACCCAATGCAATTATTCGACATTTTAAGCAATGTTCTTAACTTTAAAATATCTTTTTTTATTGCCGTCTTTGCTTGGATACCTGAAAATACTTTTCCTCAATACGCAATACCTCAACACACTCAACCCCTTTAACCTGTCATCTGCTAATAACTATCGACGACCATTCCATTAAATCCTTTTTTAAACAATTATTTTTACTCCTGTAACATTTCATCTCTGATACTAATTTTTTATCGTTATTTACATGTTCCAACCCGGGGAGTTGTTTTCAGTGTTTTCAGAGTAAAACTTTGACATATTATATGAGTTAAAAAACATTAACCGGCGTTGTTAAATTTACTTTTTGAAAAGTGTACCTAATTTGCTTTTGTTATTTTATTTTTATTGTTCATTTGTTGTTTTACATTTATGTACAGCAAAATAAAGTAAATTATATGCTTATGTATGTATCTACTATGCATGTATGTATGTGGGTGGATATTATGTGTGTTGAAGAAAAAAAATTTCCATAAAAAAGACAGAAAGGTTTCCCGTCGTCTATTTATTTTGCATGGCAGAGTTGAAAACGAACGAACTTTTTATTTACAAAATGAAATTCCGTTATTTTTTTCGAAAAGAAAGTTTTTTTTTTTTGATTTATAACTTTTTTAGGATATCCCCTGAGTAATGAATCATAATATAACTGAGCTACATTTCATGTTTGGTCAGCAAAAAAAAAACCCTTCCTCTCAAAATAATCCAAAATTTATTTTAAATTTTTTGATTTATGTGAGCTTTTTGGCTATTATGGGTGTTCCACAAACAAACAAAAACACATAATGATTATTCGGAAAATGGTAATTGTGTTTCCCCATTATACATGACATGTACAATGTACATATACTTAGTGCGGACCTAATTAAAAAGTTAAGTGTCTTTGTGCGTTAAAAACTTTAGTATTTGCAATTAAAAATGACCAAGACGACATTTAATTTCTAAATATAGATATTTTGCATGATTATGTACTTATATGTACAAACATAATGTACATAATTATGTCATATACAAAAGCCAGTCTACTGCATTCCAAACTGATAGGAAAAAAAGACCAATAAAGGTTTTTCTTTATTGGATTGAAAAATATTATTTATTTATTTTTAAAAAGGCCTATGAAATTGTATCTTTGTCAAAAAATATTCTAAATTATTTAGAGGTTCTATATAAAATGTATCTACCCCTTACTCCTTGTTGTCTGATTCTGGATCAAATCTTACTTAACCTAACATTGAATTTAAATCCTTTGAAGATGTTTAAGAGACCAGTATAGGAATAAATTTAGTAAATTTTCTTAGCATGGTAAATAACGATATTTACGAATAGGAACGATTTAATTTTTAATTTTTTCGAACTAATTTATTATTATAAATACTTTCCTATTGAAACAATAACAAATTTTTTGATGGTCTATTATAATATGAAAAGTCCCCTCTCCTTCATAATTCAAAACATAAAAATCATTAAATAATTATTCATTTTATATAATGATTGCCTGAGCCTCCTGTTATCCTAAAATGACATTGTCACACCGCATATTATTGTATGTATAATAAACAAGAATTTCTTGATCATTTTTAATGTTTTATTAGATTCTTTATTAAAAATTAATTAATTAACTTAATATAGGCACTTTTTTTAATTACAACTGAAATGATCATTTTGAAGACCATTTTTTAATTGACGTTTCAGTAGTTCCCAGTTTAACCCATTAACAATACCCATAAATAGAGCAATCTCAGAAAAATTCTAGCTAGAGCCAGGTGAAAGATATTGCGAATTGGTTTTCAAGGACAGGTAGATGAAGGATAGGACTACTTAAAAATAGGGGTCATATAGTACTAATACTAAAGCTTGAGAGATAGTTAGCGGGTCGAAGGTCAGGAAATGCACAAAGTCGAAAAAATTGGATGGAATGACTCTGAAAAATTGGTGAAGCGGAAAATCGGAAAACCCTCTTGCCTAATAGCCTTGACAAAAATATATTTAAATGGGTAGGATCACTCACCTGGGCTACAAGTATGATTTTATGACAAAATACCCTATTCGCTGATAGAGCGTTCTAAAAATGGGCGATTATACTTATGTCATAAACAAAACTATGTTCTTCGAAAAACATTCCTCCAGGTCATATCAATAAATGATTAACTTACATTATTAAAAATAAATACCATGTCAATATAAATCTAAAGAGTGTCTGTGTGAAGTTTTGTCAAAATTGGACGAAGGAATCGGGGGTCAGTCGTGGGTTAATATGTATTTGTGAAATTTTTTTGCTCGTATTATTACATACAGTGACTGTTATTACATACACTGATCTTAGAATATTACGTAACGGTGAAATTTGAAAACGACCTTGTTTACGTGAAAAACTAAAAATTTTGTATTGAAAATGAAGTTATTATGAATTCTAATAAATGGAAATGTGTTGAATAATTCAATTTTTACTGTTTATATAACGATGTTCGATATAACGAATAATTTAGTATAACGAAGGAGGGTTGAATATTAATATCATTCGTTATCCTGGACCTCTACTGTTTTTAAGCCTGTAAGTATGTATGGATCACAATTTAGATTTTGAAAATATTTTAAATTTTACTTTTCTACCGAATAGTAAATTGGCTTAACTCTTGTAAAAAGCAGAACAAGGAACTACATAACAGATAACAGGATAATGTAACAAAATCCCAATAAATATGCGTCAGTTTTATACAATTATGTACTTATAATCAATCAATAGGGATTATTCGGGTTTTTTATATGGATGATGCTTATGTATCGAGTATTTTCAATTTGTGCCTTCATTAATTTTGTGATCTGATTCGCTATTCAAAGTAAGTTTTAGCCATTCGATTTATAGTAAAAGTATTTAGATAACTAACCGTGGATCATAAAATTGTGTGCTGAATAAAATGGCGCTAAAGCAAGCTTTCGAAATTTGTGTTAGAAGTCATTGAATAAATTAGGTGTCAGAAAAGTTTAATGAAGTTGGAATTAGTTGGAAGTATTAATTAAATTATAGTTAGAGTGTAGTGGCAGTTGGTGTTCAAATATGAGATCAACATTTTGTTTAGTTTATGTGATTAAGGGTTGGGCGGCATTGGGTCAAAGATCATAATTTACTGCTTTTAATAATTCAATATTCAATTTGTAAGTAATATCTCTAGTAAGTATATGTGTAACCTTTTTCATATTGGTACAAAATCCTATCCAAAAAGTATTCAAAATTAATTGAGAAAATATTTTTGAAATTTTTAAAATATGCATTAGAATTTAGATTATAATGTCAATTAAAATAAATATGCAAATAACTGCGGGAGCAACCGTAAACTAAACTATTATTTTGATTGTATTCAATGACCCAAATAATAAAAACATTTCAATATTTCATAGAAAATCAACCAACGATATAATGACAATTTGCTGTTATATTTGCAATATAAATAAAATTTTATAATACGGAAATATCATAATGTCAATACATTTGATTTCCTGTAGAGATTTGATTTGCCCAAAAATTGTCTGCCATTGCCCCATATATCTATATGCATATATATAGATGTGTGTATATATGTGTATGTATATGTATAGTTGAGTGCTTGAAAATCTTTTTAAACAAAAACAATAAAATTTTAGGACGACATTAGATTACTATCACAAACTGAATCAGCACTGCTATTTTTATATGTATAAGTCAACAAGTAGGGCGATTTGTCTTGTATCTTGGAGATTTTATTGCTGAAAGTTTTATCTAATTTTCCATAAAAGGATGAAGAAGGAAATAAGCTTTTCATCAATAAAAAATATTATGCGTGTAGATACACATACATACATATATACATATATTCATATACTTATATGCGTATATGGTAAAGTTGCCATTATGTTTCTACATAATATTTAGTATAGTATATTATGTATATCTGTATGTATACATATATAGTATATGTTTATGAAACCATACATCATCAGGAAAAATCTTTGCGAAAATAATATTTCTACAGGATTCGAGTAATAAATTATGTATAGGTATGAATAAAGGAGAAGACTACCAACTTTGAGAAATCTAAATATTTAAAGAAGTTACAGTTTTTAAAATAGAAAATATTCAAAATACAACTATGTATATATGTTTTCATAAATCCGTGACCCCTCACCCTGTATAATTTTTTTTTTAATTATGGAAGTATAGGTATTGTTATGTTTTTATTTTCGCAAATAAGTTCAAGTGTAATAAAATCAAAGTTAGGACTGCCAGGAAAAACTAATACGTCTGGAAAACGCCAATAGAGTCAAAGTAATATGAGTTTTAGGAAGTGGGAAAGGGGATCCTCTACAACGAAAGCGCTGATGGATGTCCTTGCAAGAGAAGGTCCAAGAAAAATATAAATCGAAAAAAAATCAGGGTCGCAGCGAAGAGTGACTTTACAACCACACACTCCAAGAGTAATCAAAACTTCAAGTGTAACAGTAAATCTATTGAATAATTACAGATATTTAAGAGACCATTTTTTAATTGTTCTTTTAGTAAGAACTTCTCTAAAAGAACATTTTTATGGACGTAAGAACAAACAAAGCTTTAATTGTTTGAATTATTACAAGCTTATTGTTCTGTTAAATAATACAAACAGAATTCAACAAATATTTTATATACATTATAATTAGCAGTTATTGTTATGATACAAGAAAATTCAGAAACTCCCACCCATCTAAAGGATTCAACTAATATTACCGAATGAATGTAAGCCTCTAAGTAATTTCTAATTAGTCAAGATCAACATTTATATTATTGGCACAGAAAGCTAAAATTTCTACCTCATGTATTATAAGGAAGTTTTGCTTGTTTATCATTAATGTGTTGGTGCGTACTAGACTGTTTAATAAAAGGAATCATTAGATATGGAGGATACGCATTACGTATACACGACAAACACAAGAAAATTTTCATTTTCCTGGTTCTCATTAAGTATACCTTCACATCATATCTTTTTACCTATCATCAATCTACCGTATGCGTATTAGAATCTGACAAAATGTTACAGTAGAATGAAGATGATACCGCCTTTTGAACATAAATTAATTGTTTGTTATTATAATAAATTGTTTTTAATTATTAAGATGATTTAATAAAATGTCAGCATATGTGTGTAATGCTAAATATGTAATATGTAAATTATATGTATTATAGTAAAAAAAAAATTTAACGTAAGGATACGGTAATAGTGAAAAAAATAAAAAAACCAGTAAAGTAGTAATTGGCTACGTCAATTATAATACCTGTATGAGTTACTTATTTATTATCTACGAGTATATTTTTTTCTGTACAACAAATATTATATTGACTAAATTGAATACAAATGATTAAAAACCCAAGAAATAACTTATAATTGAATGCAGCGCCATAACGGTAGAACGTGAAACTTTTTGATCTATAGGTAATTGAAATTTTCAATTACTTCTTCTCTATAATTGTTGTTATGTTCATTTTTTCAACATTTCAAATACATTACGAGTAAATAAATGATTTATCTCAAAAGTAACTACACACAGTACACCAACTTTCCTTATACCTTCTCTGTTTTGCTACAAAAATTAGAGATCTTACTCTATCTAATCTATCTCTAGATCCTAGTATAAGAATTAGCAAAAACAGACTTTGGATGCTAACGGGACTCATGACAGGCCATTGCAGGCTAAAGTGACACCTGACGAAGCTAGATCTGGAAGAAAGTGACACATGCAGGTTCTATGAAGAAACAGAAGAAAGCCTAATACATCTCCTTACAGAATGCGGAGCACTCTACCACAAAAGGAGAGAATATCTGGGGAACTACTACCTGGCCGAGAGGTGTCTTTCGTCCCTAAATCCACTCAAGATTCTAAAATTCCTGGACTTGACGAGATACTCTAAATAATGAAGCGGCTCCATGAAGATAGAAGTAAGAAGGGGAGGGAGACACTAGATCGAAATAAAGGTCGAGGTGCATCAATCGTTTCCAACAAAATCTACAATCTACTCTAGAAATCCTCCATAAACTGTCAAAATTTCATCTCTCTAGCTTCAGCAATTTAGCCGGAATCTTGATCACGGATGGACGGACGGACATGCATATTTGGACTTAAAAATTCACGAGAAAGACGATGGTGTTAATTTTGTTTGTTCTACAATGAATATTAAAGGGCATTAAAAACTCCGTACCCATTCATTAACATCACACGGATATAAAAATGATTAAATAATTGGCATGTCTTCTGTTTTTATTTTACAATAATTAAAATGTAGCAACTTTTTACCCATTAAGTGGACTCGTGTAGATACATATTGAGTATACCTGATACGGTATAATGTAGATAGTTATATAAACTAATGAAAATTAATGTAATGTACGTACATATCTGGAATCGCTGAGCACGTTTTCTGTAGGCCCACCCACTTAACAATATGCGATGATATCATTTTCGTTTTAAGTTAAAAAAAAGACGTCTCATAATCGTGAAAACGTAAACAGAATTTGCGTAACCTATAATATAAAAAAAAACCGTCAGTAAAAGGAAATTATTTTTGTAAATAAACACCAAACAAAAAATGTGACAAGTGATGTTTTTAATCTGTTATGTTGGTACATACAGCATTACACTTATAAAAAAACCATAAAAATCTTTCTTTTTTTTGGTGTTGGATAAATTGAGGTAAAAGAAACTTTTTACCAGTAATCTTGTGTTGTTTCCATGTTTTAGAAAATGTGCACATAGGCGCTGAGTTTTGATTTTCACCATAGGCATTTTCGTCAGAATTATAGAAAACCTATATTTATGTACTATATATGTATATATGATATGTAGGTGGTAGTTTAGTTTAGTGTGAGAGAGGGTGGTCGCCCTACAGCGCCCGAAATTCGTTTGGCCTCTATAGATGGGCCCATTAGACATCCCTCTTGATACATTTATCTCAATTGACATGCCAAGCTCTTTTTCGTGAAACAAAGCTGCACTTGAGGTGTTCTTTTTACGGAAACCTTACAAATGCTCGCAATTTCAATGCTATTTATAAGCATTGCCATTTTAGAGATAATGTCATTATTTAGACTGTTTTTAATTGCAATCCAACAAATCAACATATCCTTAGTCGTTCTCGAACCCGAGACCTCCCGCTCCAAAGGAAACCACTCATTGTACTCATTTGGTCGGTTTATGTTTATGTAGGTGGTAAAAATGGAATCAAATTTTTTTTTTTGGGTGATCCCCGTAAATCACCGTTTACCAAACTTTTACATAAATAAAACACCAAATGTTGTGTTAACCCTTTCAGGCATAGTAGTTTTACTGCGGAACCAACAATGAATAATTTTTTGTCTTTGTGTTTTATTTAGATGTGTTCGCCTGGCACGCTAATTTAATTGCTGATTTAGTTCATTTTTTTACTCTTTTTTGCGTTGGCTAATACGAATTATTATGCAGTTTAATTTGATATTTCTTACTTGTATGCATTCACATTATAATTATTATTATAAGCCATCCACAATGGGTTAAAACAAATTGATGTAATCAAAAAATTGCAAGCGAAACAAACAAATTTGTTTTACTATTTTTGATTTTGTACTCTAAAAACTCAATATTTATCGAACATTCTCATTGCCCCTACGTACTCAACACCTATGCCTATACTTGTGTACTTCTAATACCTACATATATAAAGATTGTTAAGGGAAAGTTTTTACAAAAACATACACGCATTTTCGTGTTAAACGAAAATAAAATTGGAATTGGTATACGCTATTAGCACGAACCTATGGGATGATTTTAATGAATAATTTCGATCGATCAACACCAAACAGTACAACACCCATTCCTTCTATCGCCATCAATGATTACAACGCTAATTATCCCCCGTTAATTTATTTAAATTGATTTACTAATTTGATAACTTTAGTTAGGTCGCATAGCATTTGTTGGTGTTTACAATTTTGTGAATCTCTAAAATAGAACTCTGGGCTAACGTTATATTGAAAGTGACGTTTTATATGAATTCTAATCGGTCCAGGGATAAATTGTATAGGTACTAAATTCCAAATTATAATTTATGTATGGATGTTTCGTTGAAATTTATCCACAGAAACGTATCTCAAAAAAATACATTAAAAATGTCAAAATAGCTGTCAATTAGCATTTGTTTTTAACATTTACATTAACACCTTTTGTGCGTTTATTTCAGTATAGCGTCTAGTCGCCATTGTTGTTAATTATTGCTTTTACACTTTTCCACAAATGTTATCGATAATTTTGGTTCTTTAGGATGAGTCACTAGGGAAATCACTTCAAATCGTTTTTTTACACCTTGCACTCATTTCGAAATGATGTTCACCGTAGCAAGGTGTCAAATTCAAAACATACCGAAGAAAGAAAAGTTGTTAAAGTAAACAATTTGCCAGCACACATATGCATGTGAGTCCATTCAAATAAATAAACGAAGGCACGTTTCTGTAGAACAGAGTGTAATAATGGCGACTGAGTCTGATGATTGAGCCAAAAATTTGCTCGCATATAATTTAATGTGCCATGTCGTATGTATGCAATTCTACACAGCTTTAATAGCTCTATTGCAGTTATATATTATATCAGTGGTACTGAATACGAAACAGTTGCACTGATTTATGTGCATATATAATTTAGGAATTACATAGGTAAGCATTAAGCTTGTTAAATTTAGAGTTTAGATTTTAGACAGTTAAAATATATTGTATTGATATACATAAACATTGCTTGTTTATTTGTTAGTTGATTGTAATTTCATTGGCCAAAGTCTCTTAGACCCCTATAGTTAATTTATTATTGGATTGATCTTGTTATTTTTTAAAGTTTTATTAGTAAGTCTAGTCTAGTCTATGTCCTTTAACCCCAGACGAGGGGGTATAGAGCGACCACAAATTCACGGCACTCATCTCGATTTGTCGTCAACGTTTTCTCCATGCCGCTTCGCGAATAGCAGTCCTCTTCCATGTATTTTTTAGTTGCCCAGGTTGGCAAGATCTTTGCGGATTCCAGAAAAACGCCTTTTTTGCAATTTTTTTTTAGACATTTATTGTTGAACACTTCCAGTTTATTCTATTATTATTTATTAAATAATAATCGAAGACATTGGCCACGTTTCACAACTACAATGAATTTTTTGGTATATTTTCATATACATTTTTTTGAATAGTTCTTTGTCTGAATTTTTTAGTTCAAATTTTGGTAGATTTTGTTTTTTATTTGTCTTAATAATTTTATCTAATGGTATTTTTTCCGTAACGCTGTTATTTGATTCAATATTAGCAGCAATTTTGTTTCCATTTATATTGTATTCTGCCTCTGGATTTCTCACCGCCATCAGGTCTGTGATTTTACTTTTTAAGTTATTTTTTTGCAAATTTAGATTTTATTCATCAATCAGTACCAAATGTGATCCTTTTTTTTGTTGCATTTTAATTTCATTGCAAAATATAGACCGTCAGTAATGTCAGTGTGTTTTTCTAGATATATTTTTTGTAGTTGTGTACTTTTTGAAATCTGTTTGTTGAATTTGTTCCAGGGTTTTTTGTTTTATTTCAATACTGTAGGTATATCGTTAAAACTTATTCTATTTGGCACACTTCCTATTTCTGTCGTTTTCCGAATATTATTTACTTTTTTTTGGTTTTGGTAGTACAACAATTACATGGACAATACACCAATCATAAGATTAGTGTATTGTCCATGTAATTTTTGTACTGATATTGCATGTTTCGTTTAATTGTTTAATTGTCTGCCATTTTGCATAATTTGTTTCTTTTTTACTCATGTTTTAGATAAACACAAATTCAACAAGATTGGATTATGGATTGATTAACTATTTAAATAATATGTAAATTTACAATTTAAACTGATAAATGAAATTAATTCTCCAAATAATTAAATATTTTTATATTGTTCACAAAACATTCAATAAATAAGGAAAAGACAAATTTCGTAGAGGTTGACATAATTTATGGATTCTACAGTTGAACTCACCGTTCAAAAAGAAATAAATTTTCTACATTTTTTCAAATATATTTTTCGATTGTTGTAAATATTTAAATTAAATAGATATGTCTGCGAGCATACTGAAACTACATTTCATTACAAAAAGAAAAATCAACCTCAATATATATACAGAAAAACAAAAACAGAGGCCGTCCAAGTTTTTCCTTTTTAAAAGCGTAGGTTGGTGAAAATGCGAACTTTTATATTTTGCAGTCAGAAACAATATATCAAACGTTATTGCCTTTTATATGTCGTAAAAACTGTTTTAGGGGGCGATAACTGCTATGTAAATGTAATTTTGAATGGTTTTTTTATTTCAGGAATGGTGATTCTGTGTGCCCATAATATTTGGTCTAAATTTGATATACCAGGAAATGATTAAGTTATTTGGCATGTTTAAGTAGAACATAAATGCTTTTGTATATAATTTTCACACCTTCTCACGATTATATGGTATACATATGTATTTTTGTGCATATATGTATGCATGTACATATGTATGTACCTACTATACATATGTGGGATAGGTATATGTATAATGTAGATACGCCATCGATCTACTACATGGCACAATTGACGTGAAAAGTTCTACCTAACAAACGAGAGATACATAGAATTTATATTGATTTGGTAGCATCAAACCCTAAAATATATATATTTACTAAGCCACCCAGAAAAGGCCGACAGCAAATATTTTATCGATAGTAAAATAGCTTACACCATATACTACATGTATGTATATATCAAAAAAAATCGATTTTTCTTCTTTTTTTTCCAAAAGAACTAAAGAAGTTGATTCAGTTAGTGTGTTGTTTTAGTTACGATTATTGAGGACCATCAGGAAGGAATCACACACACAAATATTTATCAATAAACGCCTACAAATAAATATTATAAAAATTAAATTAACCACTCTGGCTATACGACTTTAGGAGGTAAAGGTTTTTTTTTCAACAAATTCGTCGTTTCATTTATTTGGTTGGAGTTAAAACAATTTTTTAACACGAATGTCAGTATAAAATATATGTACTTATGTATTTAACCCTAAGATGCAGTACCAACATTTGCATAAGTTTTTAAATTAGAACAAAAGAAAGAGAGTATTGAGTAAAATTAGCATATTAGCGAAAGCATTTTACAATTCACAAATTAGTAGCTTACAAACAATTTTTAAGATATTCTTGAACAAAACTGGACTGAACTTTTTTGTGTAAAAATAATAATTTCTAATGAGAAAAGGACACAAAACCCTATGCGACTATAATTATTGAGGATAATTGAATAAGAAAATAAAAAAGTTTCTGAATCGATCAAATGGCCCAGAGCATTGAGTGGTTGAATTTGGAGCGGGAGGTCGCAAGTTCAAGACCGACTTTGGGATGAAACATGAAGTGTTTTTCTCTCTTTTCAAATCAACATAAATCTGAGGCCGAGTGGTTGGATTGCACTTAAAAACAGTCTAAATAATGACATTATCTCTAAAAATGGCAATGGTTAAAAATAACGTTGAAATTGTGAGCATTTGTAAGGTTTCCGTAAAAAGAACACCTTTGTTCTACAAAAAAGAGCTTGTCATGTCCATTGAGATAAATGTATGAAGAGAGATGTTTAATGGCTCCATCTATAGAGGCCTAAGGAATTTCGGACGCTCTAGGGCGTCCGCCTTCTCTCACACTAACTAACTACTGATATTAGAAAATCGACATCAGAGCATAAATATACTCTTGTTATGCATCGTAGGGTTAATGGTAAATTAAAAAAAAGTCATACCTATGGTATTTTCGACATAACATTTCGTTTGCTATAACCTTTCTGTAGTTGCAGAAAATATTTGATACGAAACGTTTTTTATATACAGAAAACATTACGTTAAAGCTTACAGTTATTGTAGGATGTAGGTACATGGTACATATATGTACGATGTACGTATACGATTTACAGATATACAGATATATTTTATATATATTCGAATCTAAGGATAAGTTCTTATGGAAGGTAACTTATCTTCAGAGTATTTTCAGTTAGCTGCCAAATACATTCAATCCTTTGACGTAATAATTCCATAGCCGATTGTGAGCCATTTGAAAGGTTTCTTTCTTCATACAATCTAAAGATTAAAAGTCCTGACAAGCAGCGATGGAACGTAAGATGTTAACATAACATAAGCATAACAAAAGAGTTTCGCATACAATTTTCATGTTTTATAAGAAAATATATTAAAGTAAAACAAGGATTTTATGTAGATTTGTTTTTTGAAAAATTTTTTGCTCAAAAACAGGCCGAAATGATAGAAAATTATATTTTCGTTAATTTTCAATTTTGAAAATTCAATATTATTAAGATTTTCAAGACGAAATAAATGTCCGTTAATTATGTGTTCTATGAGAAAAAGTTTTGCTCTGGAATAATTTCTTTTTTTCAAAAAAAAAAGATTTCTTTTTATTTCCAAAATATGTCAATGCGGACACAAAGTTTAAATCCAGAGCATAAATAAGTATAGAAATATATATATATATATATATATCAGCCTGCAAGTTAAGTTTAAGTAGGTATGTACTTACAATTGTTGCTATTATTATTATTGCAAAATTATTGTGGATGGTAAGACTAACACTTTATTCATAATTAAATTAATATTAAGAAGAAGCTTTGAACCGAACTATGTATTTGTATATATATATATATATATATATATGTATTGTAAAAATTAATGAAGTTGAATGAAGTTAGAAACTGAATATAAGATTTAACGATGTCTTCAGGCTCCAGCAGACAAGACAATTTACAAGAAATTAATTTTATTTCAAGTGGTTGTAACAGTATTTCGAAGACTTTGTTAGATAAAGTAATTTATAGAAGTACTATACTCGTATGTATACAATACATACTGAAATAATTTATAATATATACAATGCTAAAACCATGCAATTCATAATCTCCTCCCCTATAGCTATATGTATATGATTTGGATCTCATCTCAAACTGAAAAGATTAGCGAATTCAGTGTATTTAATTTGTTTCGCAATCTTTTTTTATATCTACATACTTAAGTACATATACACTGGACACGTTCCAAATCGTTGTTTAAGTAGGATAAGACCATAAGACGACAAAGGAATTATGATTTTGATTTTAATTAACTATCAAAATATGTCTGCAACTTAACCGACGCTATTAATTTTGGCAAAGTTCCATTAAAAATAACTTATTTTTGAGTGTTCTTTCTTTGTGAGTTTTATTTTAATTTAATATTTTTCACTCAGCATAATATCAATGGAAATTATGAACATGACATACATACATATCTCTATTTAACAGTGTTGGAATAACGGTATTAAAACGTAACGAAAAATCAAAAGATAACATAATATAAATTCATAACCGAAACGATATTATGAAATTTATTTTTATCCGAACTGATAATCAAAAATTCCGTACGATTTTGTTTTCAATAATTTTTATTTTATGTAGGTAAATATTTTATTTGTTTCGTTTTTTTTTATTATTTAAATAAATACTATGCAAATACATATGTTGAAAATATTTTTGTTTGTATTTCATTTTTGTTGATACATATACAATATACATATGTATGTGGGCACATCAAATATTTGTGCAATGTACATAAATACATACATAATGTATATCTTACTTAGGGAAAATTTTGATTTTATTTTTGTTAATCCATAAATTAACAAAAAAAAAAATTGGAAAAAACATTAATTTATTATTAAAAAATTTAAAATTTTGTTTTTGTATAGTTTTTGCATCATAACGTAACGGAATGGAAATTTCTTTATATCTTAAAATCCGAAACCGAAACGAAATTTCATGTTTGTTTCAAAATGAATTACGCTCTCTATGACTTCTTCCTTGTTCAATTTTCCAACACTTGCCATTTAATAAAAATATGCTCATTAAATAACTGATTCGGTCTCTCTTGGTTGAGTCCGTATAATCGCTACATCTAAGCAGGCACTCACGATTTGCTTAACGTTTATCTGAATGTTATTAAAAAAAAAAAAAAAAAAAAACTTCTTTCCAAACATTTACGAATGAAAAACCATGCCTAATGAAGTGTTTTACGATAAACAGGGATGTGTCGACAAAGTTTTGCAATTCCATTTAATTTTGTTTACACATATTTCACTTTCACGAGTCGTTTCGTTTTCATTCAATAGCATAAAAGGAATTATGTCCTTGAATAATAAATCAACAGTACAGAATAAGAAAATTGTTGGCCTCCTTCTCATTCTCCATCTCCATTCATTATTACTTTCAAATATGACAAAGAAATACAAACTATGTATGTTCCTATATATTAATTAAGATAATGTTTCCTTTGGTTAACAATGTTTAAGCAAATATAAAGAGGATTATATACATACATACATACATTACATATACGATATACCTATAACTACATATACCTGGAAGCTTTTGAAATATGCAAATTGCAGGATATATGTAGTACAGCAGATACACATAGACCGTATGTATGTACGTTTGTGACCTCTGTCAACATTATGGTAAATAGTTGACATTAATTCTGATATGCTTTGCACAAAGTTTAAATGGCCATAAGCTAGCTGACTGTTTAGGGTGAACAATTTATTTAATTTAAAACCAACTATGGGCAAAATCAACATAAGGTAGGATTTGTGTTGATTTGAATACAAGAAATCCAGTTGAACAAAAAAAAAATGCTACGTTTTAAGGTAGTTAAGGAGTTCAATTGATTGTTCTTATTAAAATTATTTATTACTCCTATTATTTTAATCAACTACAAATTTTGTGTTTAAGCTATAGAGGATATATTTTCTTATCAACATTGCTAACTTTACAGTCGGAACTTGATTGTTATTTATATATTATAGGACGTATCTCTTGGTACAGGCCGACACGATATTCTTAGCGGTTATTTACGAACCCGCTGTTACGCCCTTCATGCCTTAGACCGAAATGCAATGTATTTGCATCTAATGCTTACCAACCGTACAGGTCGAGCAACAAGAAGTAACTGACTTACAATGATCCTTCTTAATTAAGGATATTCAATATCTCTACTTTACATTTGCATATTGCCATCCGATTAATGTCGTGGCGACGGGCTGTATTTCTAAGAATAACAGGTTAATACCGTGAACAGGGATTTTGTCCAAATTAATGTTTACAATATATTGAGAATTTTGTTTGTTTCCGTTTCCATACATAAATTCTGGTCTACCTAAACCAGAAGTGAAATCTCATAACTCTAAGATTGTTTTGACTACATCTTATCACACATTGTTGTCGGAACACATAAAACTGTGAGTAGAGTGCGCGACACGTAGTTAAACGTTTTTTATAGATGGGTGGTAGAATGAGGGAAATAAAGCTATACGGATTAATAAAATTCACGCACATTTCTCAATAAATTACCCGCTCCAGAGATAATGCATCGATACAAAACGTCCGATCACATCGTGTTAAGCTATTCCTTTCGCTATATTTTCGGTGATCCCTTTGACTATCGTTTTGGCTATCTTTTTTATTATGTTTTTGTTTTTACTTTGATTGTGGATGTATAGGTGCCCAGAAATGATAATAAATAAACATTAATGTTAATGATGGTATATAAAACTAAAAAAAAAAATTCTAATAAATGGGACAAACTAAAATTTTTTCTTTCCGTTTTCATGCATACATTTCATTCAACAAGTATGATCCATATAGACAATTTAAAGAAAGAAAGGAACGATATTTCCGAAAAATGAGTAAATATAAAAAAACTGATACTGCCATTATAACGGCTGTCTCCGAAAAAGCCATCATCAAGAGAACACAAGAAATTTGGTTTTAAAGGGAAACAATTTTAAAACGGTACATGCAGCGTCTGAATTCAGTTTTCTGAACTCCTAGTCCGATTTGGTATTTTTCGGATTTTTCAAATTTTTGTAAACTACGAATAAATTTTCACCCTGTTTTAATGTTCCATTTAAATCTATGGTGGCTACGGCCGTGTCCATACTGAACGTTGGAGTTAATTAAAACGTGTAATGAGATAGATTCTTAAACCTACTTCCGCCATTTAAATAGATTAAAAATTTGGATTCTTTTTAATAGTAGAGGAACAATTGTAGGTAATTGTAGGTAATTGCAGGTACTATACATGTATATTGTATGATTATGTAGTCATTTGTATTGTAAAACTCTGGTATCACTACACAAGTCAGGTTTAAAAAACATTTTCTGCTAGAATTTTTGTTTTACATTCCCCAATTTATTTGAGGTTATATTAATTTTTATACCGACATACATACATACATATTTACCTCACCGTGTTGCTTTGAACGTATCTATATGTATGTATTATATTCGTATATTTAGCTAGAGATATTATGTAAAACAATATCAAGGGGTAAACTTAAAGTGAGTTTTGATGTAGGGTGAATTTTAAAAACGAAAATCGTTTTAGGTTTCACCGAACGCTACACTACTATCTGCGTTGTGGTATTTTCTTGAATGTTCCTAAATGTTATAATGATATTGTTTTTACCTGTATTATATTATAACCCCTGTTTTAGCTATCCATTATTTTTTGAGACTGTTACTTATATACCTACCACATAATATGCATGTATCTACAGTACCTAAAGCTTTAAAGGTTTGTGAGTTTGTTCTAATTTTCACACGAATTACGTTGTTCTACTGATTCACCATATACATATGATATACATACATCCACACATACATACTTATATCCAAATCGTCTTTATTTACCCATCCATTTGAAAACTGATATTGTATTCATATGATACCTTCGAGAAAAAGGTATCAAATAATACAACGTATCCAAATTCCAAATACCCATCCCCACACACCCATATATTGTTATCAATGACTTTTCTTTAGTTTATCTTTTAGAACTCCCCGAAGAAGTTTTATACTAAAGAAGCTTTTTGCGCGTCATTCTAGATACAAAATATATAAATGTTGAAAATGGAAAAAAATTGGTTTCAAAAATGTAAGAAAGAATTTTAGAAAAAAAAAAAAAACGTTTTATTAGTCCTTCATGACTCTTTTACCGAAATTGCAAACAATGTTCGACGAACATTCTCAAATGTTTATGTTTAAAATCGAAAAATAAATGTTCCCAACAATAGAAATCCAACACCAAACATCTACAGTAGTTTCACTCAAAAATTTTATCATAGAAATTGATTTTCTATTACAGTTCTTGACGACTAGCGCTTCGTATAAATATAAATATGTACTTTTATTGCTGCCGTTATACGCCAGACTAACAGCACCAGCAAAGAGGCATTGCCTGTGCTCGAAGAGATATTTCAAGCTTGGAAATAAAGTTGAGGGAATATGTCATAAAAGATTTGAATTTTATTGCGTTTTTTACTTGCGTTCGCTTTGTCATGAGAAAGCTTTAAAGCCTCGAATGAGTATATATTTTGTAGCATTTAATATCAATTTATTTTTATACTTTTTTGAATGATTTTATATGCGGTTGTTGCGTAAATTTAGGTCAGATAAACAGACTATAAACTTTCTGCTTTTATTCTGGTACATATTTTACGGTAGGATTATTATTTTTTTTTTTATAAAAAAAAGCTTTTTTTTTAAAAAAAATACACGCTCAACAAGTAAATTTATAGCCCAGTGAAAACTTCATAAACCACAATTAACGGAAACGTTATGGTTAGCGCTTATTCGTACTTTTTTGGGGTCGGAATGCCTGAATAAAAATAATTAGTGTAATGAATACATGAATAAATACAAACGAATAGTAACTATATCCGCTTGATTTTATATAAAATAATTAAGTGGATCCGAAAGTATAAAGGATTTTCGCAATTTCTGTGAGATCTTATTAAAATTCATTATGTCCTGAATATTAAAATGACATCCTTCTTTGCATTCGTTTGTCGTGCCATTTTCAATAGAGACTGCCAAACAAAAGTCACACTGTCAAAAATACCTTATTTTTAATCAAATTAATTAGAACAAAAATTGCACGACAATAATATTATTTCTCTTTTTTGAGTAGACATTGGAAATTAATGTTCAAGCATGGAATGTATAATACTAAAGACGTTGCTGTACATTTTACGTAGGAAATTACTTCGTGCTTTGAATTTCTTACGTGACTCATTAAGCAGATTTCCGCCAATTTCCTCAAGTTACTTAAAAATTAAAAAAAAATTTAAATAAGCGTTTCTAAACATTTACAATTTGAAATTGTGTTTTCTTAAACTTTTCGCTAAAATAAACAGCAATTTAAAAAGAAATCTTTATGGAACACAATACAGATTTATCCGGTAAATCCGTTTTTTTGAAAAAAGAAAAAAAAACTGTTATCCTTTCTTCCTTGTTGGCATTTTTTCTAATGCAAATTTATAATCATTAAAAACAGGCATGGTAGGCTATGTATGTATATGAAGGTATCTCCATTCAGAAAAGAATTTTTTTTTTTTTTGGTTATTTGAGTATGTAAATCTATGCTTAAAAGCACGTAATATAGCGCAAAATACTTTCAAAATAAAAGTAAATCTCTGAATCTAATGCCCCTTCTTTCACGCCTTCAGAATTGTTTCTTAATTAATTTATTAGGTCCAAGTTAGGGAATCGAAAACAATATCAAAATAAAAAAAAAACTGTTTTTCTTTGTAGATCAATGGGAATAAAACAATACACCATATAAAGCAAACATCAAAAATAAAATGTTATCCCCGTGTAGGATATTTTTAAAAAAGTGATGGGAATAAAGAAAAAAAACAGAAGAATCTGTTGTTGAGATTGGGACAAATCAAATATTACAATACGAAACTTCTTATATCAAGCCGTTTAAATCCTATTTGATTTGAAAAACGTCTACAACAAAAATAACATTTCCTTTACCTTTTCGTCGTGAATTTTAAATCTGACAACAACATGACGGAACCACATTACATATTGAGATAAATCCGATTTTATCAAGACATTTCCGGATACAAATATATTTGCACATCTTCCATTTGCCATACATACGTCTTAACTATACATACATAAATGTGCACGAAATTATATCTACATACATACATACAATAATAATAAGAAGTTAAGAACGTAGGTTTTGTTACAGGCACCCCTTTTTTTATTGTTGAATGTACCTACACGAATATTAAAACCGATTCTAAACCTTCTTAAATATATGATAAAATTGATTAAATATGTATGTATGTATAGTTAATTGTACATTACATACGGTTATTGTTGAAAATATAACGACAATTTTATTGCATAATTTACTTACTCAGTATTTCTACGGCTGCGCCAATTAAATTGTAAGTAATTTCGTCATCGTAAATCTGTCGTACAAGAAATTGTCCCTCCATATTTACTTCGGCTTTTTTTCTGCAAAATAAATGAGTAAAATGGTTGGGGAATCAAAACAATGAAATGTAAATGAGAATATTTAAATTATTTTTTTTTTCTGGAAGAAAAGATTTTTTTTTTCTTTTTTCTTTTTAAATTATATTTGAAATGTTCTCTCTGTACACTAATGTCACACAGTGCAAGAAAATTTTTGTCCAAGTTTATATTCCATTTTGGGTGGGATTATTTTGTCAACTATAACAACTTCTTCGTATTATTAAAAATGTGCTTCTCTTACTTTATTTACGGTTTACATAAATTTAATTTGATCTACGTACCAACGAATTTTACATTTTCAGTCTTATTATCTGGATTAAACTTTAGTTATTTATTCACACCAAAAGTAATTTGGGCATGGATAGGCTTGGGAAGGACAAAGTTTTTATTGGGTTTTTAACAAATAATTTTTATACTTCAAAATAAAATAATCTGAATTTATGAGAGTAAAGTATGCATAGAAATATGGGGGGTTTTGTTAGATTATTTACACATAAACGTTGTAGGTACTTACACCAGTACAGCAGATACGCATAAATACTTTGTTATTTCCATCTCCATACATAATTTATTATAGAAAACAAAAACATATTTCACATGGTCCTAAATACCTTCTTTCAATTTCTCTTTGGTCTTCATATTCATATTCATTAAAGCTTTACTATCAATTTGTAATAAATCTGGGAAACTACTGAATATTTCAATTCTTTATATGGATATTTATGTACATATATTATATACTTATTATACATAGCATAAAATTGTTTTCCAGTTTATCATGCCACAATCTATATACATACATAAATTTCAGAGCTAAGCGTCTCATGTACTATATATACAAAGAGTCAGTCATTCTTTGATAATCTCATTTTTGATACACTTTCAACTTCATAAATCCGCGTGGCATTAGAAAAACGGAGAGAACACAAGCTAAACGCAAAAAATTGATGACATTAAAAGCGAAAAAACTTTTCTTCTTTTTTTTATAATAATTTTAGATACTTTATTAAATTCAAAGCTCCCATTTTAATTAAAAACAATGTAAACGACGTCGGCTTTTTTTGAAGCTTTTTCTTTTTTTTTTCTTGAACTTTAGCAATTTTCTATTTTTGTAGTCTTTTTTTCGATATTACACCTCTTGTTGTTCTAATATTTAACTTCCTTTTAATTTTAAGAAAAAAAAAAGCCTGAAGGATAAAGTATCTGCCTACTGTTTAATGGGGTTTATTCATGTGTGCCTTTGTTACAAAAAAAAAGTCTCAGGGCGATTTTTTAAAGATAGATAGAATGATATTTTATATGTACCCATATTATTAGTATTATTTTAATATTAATTGCTGGCACAGTCAGTATATGTATGGACATTTTAAAGAAAAAATCTGCATATGATACAGGGTGAGTCAAAACGGTAATCACTTAAAGTTTTTGCTGGGCTAAGAAGCTTATGGCCCCACCAAAACAGTCTACCTGAAGAGACTAGGCTACGTTAAGTCAAAGTCTTACTTATACCTCACTTTTTGTATTCTTCTGCTGTGTTCTACAGGATGAATTTCGAGTCGCAGCAAATTATCTAAAAAGCTGTTAATGCGTGTGTACGTTTTGTGTATAAAATCCGTCGGTACAACAGCGTGTCTGAATATCAGGATAGAATTCTAGGTTGTAATATTTTGTCGTTTTTAACTTGGCGTTCTGTGTTATACCTTTTTAATTTAATCAAAAGTAAAACCCCTTCTTATCTTTTCAATCTGTTACGTTTTAGTTCAATGGCACGAACGGAAAATCTTATCTTACCAGTACATGCTACTGCTCTTATGCATTCCTCGTTTTTCGTTCATTGTATCACAGTTTAGAATTCAATTCCCATTAGAATTACTTTTACTATTTTTATTATCTTTATTACATGTACTACATACAACAATTTTAAGGTTATGCTTTTGTATGTAATTGAAATAAATAAATAATGGAACCATTTGGACAGTACACTAGAATTACGTCCCCGGGGTGAGTAATATAATTTCTAAAAATAAAATGTATGAAATAAGAAAACGAATTTTTGTTTATTTATTTATTTGATAAAAACAAGCGGTTTTTTGCAAATTTTAATGAAAATATGATCAGATATTTCGTAAAATAATGTCTTGCAAAATTAATTAATTATTATTATTATTATTAAATAACTTTCAAAATGTCTCAGTGAGATATTTATTTTGAACATTAGCATTGTGTTACCTATGAAAATAATAGAAATCCGATTACAGTTCTAAGATCTCATTGTGTCGTGAAATGACTACAATAGAGTTTAATGGAACATCTATCTGTTTAAAACTGAAGTAGATCTAATTATATCTGGTAATTATATAGTACCTCCATATATTAATAAATTTCTATGTATTATATGTATTTAGAGTAGGTATATCTTAATTAGTTTATCAAAAGAAAATGAAGTTCAATTGATTAAAACTGAGTATTGTACTTTACCTACATTATATTTCACATGAATTCTATTCAAACTTTTCTTTCCTATATAACAGATAATTACTGAACATCTAATCAACATTGATGGGAAATCACTTAGAAAACGTTAATTTACTTTCACATATATAGTATAATTTGCTGAATGTGATATTATCTTCGTAGCAATTTATCCCAATTTTTAAAAAAGAACACATCGAAATGACATAAAACTGATTGTTACATAGATTTAGATAAGATAAGATAAGATTTAGATAAGATAAGATTTAGATAAGATAAGATTTAGATAAGATAAGATTTAGATAAGATAAGATTTAGATAAGATAAGATTTAGATAAGATTTAAATAAGATAAGATTTAGATAAGATAAGATTTAGATAAGATAAGATTTAGATAAGATAAGATAGATAACATAGATAACGTAGATTTTGGTACTTTTTGGTCATTTATTTAATTAAATCTTAATTTTTTTATTGTCTATAATTTATTCCTTTAAAAATTTATATTAAAATTAATTAATTAGACTTAGAACCAGAAATTGTGTATTTATACATTAGAACCTTATAGATAGTAGTCTGGGATCTAGACCGCAAATCATCTAAAACAAAAATAATTATCATTTCTCTAATAATATAACAAAAAGTTGTAATCTCAACTCTTAGGGCATTGCAATGTAGCTTCCACACATTAGAATTGTTAGAAAATTACCAATTTTTTAAATATTTTTTTCAAGTTCATTTAAAAAAATTGGCATTTTATAGTAATTGTGTGTAAATGTGTGGTCCAATAGTGATAACGGGTAAGTCAAAAGATAAAAGATTTTTTGTTTTTATAATTTATTTCCAAATTTATGGAAAGAAATGGAGAAAATTAATTAAAAATTAAAAAAAAAATTAACAAGAGGGTCAAAAAATGTTACCCCCATTAATGTAACACAAATTATCTTATTTAGTGCGAAAAACACGTTTTAATAGCCAAATTTCAAGTCAAAAAATTTGAAGTATCTAGAGTCTAGATCAACACTTTTCTTGTATAAAGGCGAACAATTTTTACGATTTAAAAATTTCCAAAACAAGAAGAAATCGTAAAAATTCACATTTTAAAATTCCGAAAAAATTATTTTCTGTAAACACACAGCTTTAAGCTTTAACAAAGCAAAAGTGATGACATAGTCAGCTGAAATGGCTATACCTGGTTTTATTTATATAAAAATTACAAATATGTATACAGGAAACGCTTTAAATATAACAAAATAATGTTAAACATTTTTGAGTCGACAGCAGCTGATTCTATGTACCTCTATTGTACATAAGTACATAATTAATTTGGCAAATAGAGAAATCGAGCAAAGTTTTGCACTACACTCCTACGCTTAACCACAATATCTTCCTTTGATCATTTTTGTTGCCGTTACTCTAATAATAACGTACCACCCATGAACAAAACAAGAACGAAATTTTACAACCAGAAATGTTCTTGATTTTCCAACCATAATATTAATTATGTGCCTTTGGAACTCGCATCAGTTGTACGTTTCACAATACTCAACGA
This sequence comes from Platyura marginata, assembly GCA_026745375.1. NCBI lineage: Eukaryota > Metazoa > Arthropoda > Insecta > Diptera > Keroplatidae > Platyura > Platyura marginata. Next base: position 2,071 of record JANSTT010008701.1, on the reverse strand, counting down.
CACAATGGTGAATGAAGTTTTAATTAATCAACTTATAAATTGCTTATTCCAACTGAGCTATAATCGAATGATTTAATAATAATCGACGGAGCCTGGTGTTAGGAGAATGTTCATCGGTATACCCTACCCTAGTATATATGTACCTATATAAAGTTTTCACTTGAATTTTCATATACAATCATTTTTCAAGCGAACACAAGAGTGTAATTAAATATTTCGACAAACGATCCAAATTAAATGAAGGAAGTATGAGATAGGTAAATTGAATTTCTTATACTAAGTTTCTATTTCTATAACCTAAATATTCATCCGTATATAAATATCTTAAGTAATACAATTATTTGTAAAATTCAAGCTAAAACTTGAATACATAATAAAATGGAGTGGAATTTTATTATCTTGATGGTGTTCGATGTAACCCAGGTGTTTATCCATTACTTTCCCGGGTGTTTTTCGATTAAAGTTTTATAAAAGCAAATAATAGAGATAATTGGCTACAATGGAAATCACTCTACTATATACAGGCAGGCATATAACCCCTTGGAGTACACAGTGGTGGGTATTTTAATTTCTGCAAAGGAAAAAAGGAAAAAAAAATTGAAATTTTCCTGGCTTTGTTCAAATTTGTGTTTCAGAGAAAGTTTGCTGAAAATTGAATGAATGGATAATTTTCTATGAATAATAATTATTGGAGTGAGGCAAAAAAAAAAAACTTTTAGACTGAGTATTATTATGTTGTTGTAAATCGGAAGAAAAATTTTTCTCAATTAAAAAGGGTGGAATAGGTAGGTACATAAATTGTCAATATACTCCTAATTATTAACTAGGTACTCATTATCAATTGATTTGAATAATAAAAAAATTACCTTCGGCCAGAAAAAAAAACTACAGCTGACAGAATTTTTAAATTATTAAAGAGGGTAGACCAAAAATTATTAAAGAGGGTATAAACAAAAAACAAAATTAAAAATCTTGCTTTTTTTCGTTTAAAACATTTTATTCCAATTTTTATTCGATACAAGTAGGTACGTAAAATCATCAGCTAAGAAATTAAATTCAAAAATTGTCTTGAGACGGAATTTTTTAACAATAAAAATAAATTAACAAAAAGGAACAAATAAAATATAATAAAGACAGAAGAACTAGCTGCATATAAGACTCTAATAAGACCAGTACTTCTCTATGGCTCGAAAGCATCTACATTGACAAAATCCGATCAGACACTATTAGTTTTAAAGACAAGGTGCTTCGGAAAATGTATGAAGCTGCATGTGAAAATAATGTTTGAAGACGTTGATAACACCACAAGTTGTATACGCTGTAGTTACAACGATGTGAGTATCGTAAGACATGCAAAAATAAACCGTCTCCGCTTGGCAGACCATGTACAAAGAAAAAAAAAGAAATGCTAGCAAAGCGGCATCTTATGGATTAACTAGATGGAACTAGAGGAAGAGGACGTCCTTAAGCTGTAGGATAGATGGTGTAAAATGAACTATTGTAGTATTGGAGAGTTGGACGGAAGTTGCACGTGATAGATACCGATGGCAGAGGTTGTTGGAGTTGGCTATGACCCACAAAGGGTTGGATGGCTAGTAATAATGATGAGACAGAAGACAATTAGTACAAAATACAAATTTATTTTAAAGTGCTGTAGTTATAATGAACTATTGTAAAAAATCCACTTCAAAAATAAAGTTTATTTTCATGTAGCGGGTTTTTCGAAAATTACAAATAAACCTCAAAAAGAATTTATAATTGGATGGACAACCGAGAAAAAAAAACCTGCTAAATCTTAAGAAAATTTAGAAAAAATTCAAAATAATTTGATAGTTGACGGTTCCCGAAATGAAGTTTGCTTTTGAAGAGAGTATAATGTTGATTTAAATGACGAAACAGTGAAAAATGTCACAATTGTTGAACTGCACTGTATTTTGAAATAAGTCTCGTCTCATTCTAAAGTAAATTATCTCTTAAATAAGTATAAAATTATTGAGATGTGGAGTGAGATGTTACTGAGTCCTCAATGTCTAAAAATGTATGTTTTTATACCCGTATGATGTTAATCAAG
>JANSTT010008690.1:2906-26173 GCA_026745375.1 Platyura marginata | reverse complement strand
GTAAATAATAAACAAGTACTCATACGGGTATATTATAATCGGCGTAGCCAATTTTTACTTCTTTACTGGTTTTATTTGCTTTTTTAAACTGGGGATTTTTTTATTCTTTTTGGCTTCTACGATTTTTTTGTTTCTGGTCCGATTTATAAACCGTAGTTAACTATGCCTAGTGTTTTCCAAGCGAAGCGCACTTATTATTCCATATTTGATCGCACATCCGTCAAGTAAACTCCAGTTGCATTAATAAGAAATCCATTCTTATGGTTGGCAACACACAGCTTCAGACAGCTATGGTTTCAGCCATTATGCACTTCTTTTAATTATTAAAAGTTATGTAAAAGTTTTAAATCGGAATTTTAAGCATAATCTTCATCTTACTTTATTTTCATATTCAGTTTTTTTTTTTTTTAAATTTTTGTACATTCACATAGTAGAAGAAAATCAATACAAAGAACACATTCAAAACTGCTTATAATGTGACATATACTATACATAACTTACTCGATAACTTCCAACTATTTTCACAAAGATTCACATATATATTCAAATCAGTCCTATGTAAACTTCTTAAGATTTGTGTAATTTGCATTTGTCGTCTCTTTTGATTAAATTTTACTTGCAAATTTTCTGATCAAATGAAAATTGGCTTGACAAATGTGTGTGTGTGTGTGTGTGTTTGTGTATCAAAATACATTGTGTAATACAAACGTTAAAATTTCTTAAAAGTAATTGAAATTAATTGTTCTTTAGAAGAAAATTTGTGTTTTTCTATTTGTAAATATGGTTTTAGCGAAATATACGAATTTTTTTTATCAAGTCAATATGGCGTCTGAGTAAATTCTTATCTAATTTGTATATTGTGAATAAGAAAACATTTATACTTATTTGAACAAGGTTTAGGTTTAATAGTGATTTTCAAAATGTCTGCTCACGAAAATAATAGAGACATGTAACATGCGAAATAAATACAATCTTACTCTTTCCTTTTAATAAAATATTATCGATTTCCAACATTTTTTTTTAATTGCATTTTTTGACTCAAGTCTGCTAATTCAATTCAAGTGTGTTCGAATCTAACTATAAAGCAAATACCGAATCTAACTCTTAAAGCAAAAAAAAAAAATGGCGCAGAATTCAAAATTATTATTTTTTTTTTAAATTATTTTCACAGCTTTCGTCACATCCAAAATCAAAAGAATGGTTGGTAACATCAGCCAAAGCTAATTACCAGGATCTTGCTAAATTGTCATCTGAATATCCGGAACTAGTAAAATTACAGGTAAGCACACAAGCTTCTATCATTATTATTATTATTATTATCTTTTAACGCGGAAGTACCAACATTTATCAACATACACATAAAGACTAAACATATCCTTAGAAGAAGTGAGCGAGCATTATAAATAATAAACGTATCGAAAAACAAAAAACAAAAAAAAAACACAAAAAACTAATTCTAATGTCTGATTATCCTAATTACAATCTATGTGGAATCCATTGCTTTCATAATAGATATGAATCAATGACTTTGTGAAATTACCATAGATATACCTACACATTTATTCACCATTTTTAATTTATTCAATCGATAGAAGATTACTCATTGTATGACAGTGGATAAATGAATATTTTCTAAGACAAATTTTTTCGATTAAATCCAGGCACGCTTATTTTAATGAATTTAAATATGAAATTTCCATATCAAGATAATAAAATTTTTGTTTTTGTTTCTTCTTCTTCCCAAAAAAAAAAAAAAAATAAAAAAATTCTTCAAATCTCTTCTATATGGCACATTTAATAGATGTGGTGTAGAATAATGTGTCAAGTTATCATGTTTTAATAAAATTATTGACTTTTTAACATATTATTTAATCTTTTTTAATTTTTTTTTAATCTTTTTAATTTTTTTCTTTTTTTTTATTTAATTAAATGGAATGTACTATATAAAATATTGTTGGTAATTAAAATGATTTTTTAAAAATCATTTTTGAATGTCAGGAAGTTCATGGCCCCCATGGGACTATATATACATACAGCCCATAAATCAGTCAATAGTGTCCGAATATCCTAATTATATGGACAAAAGACAGAATGCGCGACATTGTGGCGCCCATTATGGTTTTGAAATCTTAAATGATTTTTGTTTTTGTTTTTTTGTTGTTGTTGTTGTTATGAACGGTCATATATCTTAAGGATAATATATTCCATAAGATAAGTGCCGCATAACAATTTTAGGTATTTTGTATGTGTTAGCTGGTCGAGGTGTATTTATATTGTTTAAGGAATATTTTGATGTTTTTTTTTTTTTAATTTTTTATTAATTTTCTCATACAAATTATATTTAATAAATCTTTGACTTCAGTCTTTAGGTTTTGAAAAAATTAGGAAAATTCTTTAGAATATTGTATATCCAAGAACTAGAAGTGGGAGAGAATTTTTTGTAAATCGGAAATAGCAAATACATAAAAATGCCGAAAAATTTAGTGAAAAATGAATTTAATTCTGTTTTAAGTGATTTGATTAAAAAGGGTCAACAATACCGAGAGACTCAGAGACACACATCTACGAAAAGTTCGTTCAGCGTTGCATCGTTTCCCTGCCAAGGTCTATGTGTCTTAGGATTGGCCAAAAGGGTTTTTTCTAAGTGAATGAGTGAACACACATTAAATACTTAAATGATTAAATACTCTAGAAATGATATAAAATTTGATTGCAGCGCCATAACGATTGGGCGTGGAACTTTTTGAACTATTAGTGAAATTTTGAAATATTTTATTCTCTATAATTTTTGTTAGTTCATTTTTTCTGTAATTCAAATATATTCCGAGAAAATTATTAAAAACTCTAAAAATGGCATAAAATTGATTGTAGCGCCATAACGGTAAAGTGTGGAACCTTTTGGACTATTTATGAAATATTAATTTTTTTATTCTCTATAATTAATTTTATATTCATTTTGTCTGTAATCCGAATATATTTGGAGTAAATGATTAAAAACCCTAAAAATGATATAAAAACGATTGCAGCGCCATAACTGTAGGTCGTGAAACTTTTTGAACTATTAATGAAATCTTCATTTTTTTATTCTCTATAATTTTTGTTATATTCATTTTTTCTCAATTCCGAAAATATTTCGAACAGAATATCTCTCCTCCCTATACCTTTTACGATATATACTCCAAAAACGATTGACCTTTTACTCTAGGAGCGCTTAATAAACTGTCACGTACATGTAAGTACCTATAACGATACCTATAGCGTTATATTGACAATGAGCAAAGTAGGTGCATTGTGCATTATATCCAGATAGAGCTTCCACTTATTTTTTAGTGTGGCAGCAAAAAAAAAACACGAATTAAAACAATAATGTAAGCAACTTTTGCTAATAAATATAAATAAAATCCATGCTTAAGTATCGCAACACACCATATACATACTCGTATAATGACACAAAAAAAAATAGTTTAAAGGAGAATGGAGTTTTAAAGTTTAAATTGTGAAATGAATTTATTCACAAATGCAAGAAATAATACTTAATTAAGAATTACCCAGTTGCCTATGTGACAGTAAAAAAAAATTCTTTTTTTTTTTTTCTTTTTTCTGATTCGATTTCACAATTTACGCTGTGTGCCCATGTCACAAATCAATCTTAATTTGACAGAAAAAACAAGGCTCGTTTCATCGTATTAATTGCGCGTAGTCTTTTATTGCACTTAATTGCAGTCACGGCGACCGGACCGTATACTTTATCATGTCATCATTAAAATCCAATTTTCAACACGATGAAAAAATTCTTCTCACTTCATTTGAAGCTGAACGTTTTTACCATATTTGTTTATTTTTATTTATTTTGTTTCCTCTTCTTTTTTGTTTTTTTTTTGTTTGTGGTGTATTTTTTTTTAAATTTATTTATTTGAAATCCAATTTCTTTTTAATTGATTGTCCACTCTTTGTGCAGCCCGTTTGTCCTTCCTCCACTCATTGTTAATTCCGTTTGCAAAATCACAATAATATTCTAAAATTCTAATTTCTCAGCCAAACATGACCAAAGAATTCCCAATAAGGCGCCAGGAGTCTTAGGGTTTTCATGTCCTTTCTGTCTGCATAGCACTTGATGGTACAGTACACAGAGTATACAATGAATTATCGTCTCTTTATATATTTTTTTATTTTTATTTTTATTTTTTTTTGAGAATGGGTGTAGGTATGCACTAGTTTTTATATTGTATGCGTCGTTTTTGTTTTTTTTTGTTTCTCTCCTATTTCGTTATTATATACGTTGAGGCCACACCAGAAAAGAAAAAGAAATAAAAAAAAAAAATTTTTGTTTTGTTTTTTGAAATTTGACGCTGAACTTAAGTTTTAATGGTTCGCATACGGATTTGTGACGAATGGAATACGTTAAGGTTGCGTTTGTTTGGCATAATACGTATATTGGGGACGGTTAATGGATGGGAAAACAATTTCTTTTTTTTCGGTAAAAATATTTTCGAAAACAAAAATCCATCGAGTAAAATAAAAAATATATTCAAAATCTGTTTGATCTAAGCGGACTATAAAAATTTTTATTTTAATTGGTGTCGTTTAAATATATCGGCACCGTTTTATGTTCACATACAAGTATAGAAGTTGCCACTAATTTTCGGACTTGTATATATGTACATATATATACCTTCCGAATTTAATTTTTGTTCATACGTGACGATTTTAAATTACAAAAAAAAAAAAAAAAATAAAAGAAAAAAAACTTATTGTCAAAAGTTAATTTTTATTTTTAACATTTCACCTTGTACTGGCATACAATAAAGTACATGTCATATGGTTCCCATATCCCGTCATACAATGTTGAACTTATGCAATATTTCAGTCGATGCTCACTTACAATTTGGGTGTATTTTAAAATCATCATGCTGAAAAATCGGGTTGACTTAATCGCCGTACTATTTGGGTAATTTAAGAGGTCGCGATGACAGCCATAAGTATTCATATTTTCTTTGCTTTGCCTCATTAAGATCATTTTTTGGTTTCATTTAATGTGAAACATGTTTTGTGATGAGAAATTGGATATTTTGTCGTTATTTTTAGGGTGAGAGAGAGAGGTTAGGTGTATTACAAAATTAGTTGAGAGTTGAACGGACTAAATAATTTTCGATGTAAGTTTTTACTAATACTAAAATCAAATATAACAATGGAACAGTTCGATAACTTTGATATCTGATCATTGGGTTTTTTTTTAAAAATTCAATCAAATAGTAGGGATGACTACTACTACTTTTTATTTTTTATTTTAATAGCTACCCACAAAGTAGTTGGAGAAAAGACAAAAAAAACAAATTTTTTACAAAACATTTGTATGATAAGGGGTCGAAGGAGTGGATTGATTTTGCCCATTTTCAAAATCAGAGTTTTCACGTCCTTAAAAATCTTAAATCCAAAATTTCAACTCTCCAGATGTATAAATGTATATTTTACATATATTTTGTAATAGATAGGGGAAGTTAGGGTTATAGTTTTAATTTTGTTTCTAATAAAATAGATAACCCATGAATAGTACTGAAAAAAGGGGCCAAACAACTTTTTAAGATTCGCTAATTTTTTTAATGGGTAAAAAGAGCATTTTTTCAAAAAAATTGTTTGGGGGTTACGAGTAAGCGAATGGGTAGAAAGATTTTGCTTATTTTAAATAACCGAACTAAACTTCCACCCCCCTCACCCATTAAAAATGTCAAGTCTCTAGCTGTTCGTTAGGAAAACACGAATTATCCAACAAACAAAAAAATTGTATCGGACATTCTTCAAGGGTTAATTGACAATGTTCCATAGAAATTAGGCTTTTTCTTTACTCAAAAAATGTCTTTATTAACTCCACTTACTTTTTAAGTTACCAATCAAATAACATTTTGTTGCTAATATCTAAAGTAAGTTCAGCGTGGAAAAATCTTTTACTCATCTCATCGAAATTGTTTATGTCGACTTTATATGTTCCGGATGGTATTAGCGAAGGTATTAATTTTCCAACTAAAGGAAAAGTTTTGACGTAATAAAAATCCTAGAAGATTACAAAAATATAATTAAATTTGAAGCATACAAATTTCTTCCTTCTTTTTACTTACCGGACCATTTTCACAATTATTCACCATGTTTGTATATGTTCTTGTGTAATTCAATATACTCCTTAAGAAATGTAGTGATTCCATCCCTTGTATTAATTCGCAATAGTTTACATTACGAAAGAATATTGTTCGATAGCTTTGATTTACTATATTTATTGGCTTATGACTCACACGGACCTTAATCTAAATATAAATTAAATACTAAAATGTCCTGGTAGAACTTAAAAAAAATAATTACAATTGATGGTTTAACTGATTTTATTGTATTTGCAAATACACTTAAAGTACTGAGATCGCGGCTTACTTGCTTCAATGAACAATTAAAATAGCTACAATAGTCCTCAAACGCTTCACACTTAAAGTTTTTTGCTTTTACCTGATTGTCTTTCTAAAATATAAATTTTCCTGAAATACTAATTTCCAATAGTTTTTTTTTTGTTAATTATTAATAATACGTACATCCAATTGTGCAATGTCAATGAAGGACAACATTACGATCCCAATTGAAATTATTCTGGCCATTTGTAGGTAAACTTCGATGAAATTAAAAATTTGATAAACAATTTTTTTTTTGATTATTCAATATAAGTGATTAGACCTTTACTAATGACTCTGCTTGTAAAAAAATTATACTAACTAAAAAATATTTTTTTTACAAACGCAAATTTATTTCGTTAATTATTAGGGCTCGGAAAAATATAGTCACAATCAAATCGATATTATACACACAAATTTGCGACTGCTGTCCATTTTTTTGGGGAATTTTTTTAATTTATTTTAGTTTTAATTTTTAATATAAGTAGTATGGAAAAAAGGAATTTCTTATAAATGTGTCAGGTGTCAGATGTGAGATTTCGTTCCAAATTTTGTATTCAAACATCGTTTTCTGGTGCCATAAACCTGTTGTTCCGATATGGTTCACCAATTATGCCAATGTTTCTATTATAACGCAACCAAAGTAACAATCGGCCCTGGCACATAAGAGGCTTCGCCACCTAGGAGGCTACAATTCTGATTACAAACGACAAAACGATCCCTCGCGGGTGGTGGAATTCATTAATAGCACTTCGCTAAACAAGGACATTTAAACATTATTAGGGGCATCTACAATGGATCTTTTAGGTCTCAGTGGTGAAGGATCGACAGTCCTACAGCCCCCTCCTAACCAAACCTAAAGTAACAATAATAATGGCCGAGAGCAATTATGAAAAATAGATATTCTGTGATTTACTTATCCGGGCCCCGACTTATTATTAATCTACATATGTATATATAACTAGTGGTCATTAACTATTCCATAAAATATATTTTATCTAAATATGTAATTACGATTTACTGTCAAGATAAAAATATGAATCCAATTACATTCTTACTCACACGTGCACGCAAATGTTAAGTTTAAAATATTATATTGTAAAAATATTTAAATTTAAACAGACATCCCTAACCATTGGCGAGGCCTGAGAATTATTAATCCCACCATCATGAGACTAGTTAAAAAAAAAAAACTTACGGAAGAAAATGGAAAAAAATGTTGTGTTCATCGTTTTTTCGGCGGTTTCTTCAAAACTGACAAAATTTTGAACTTTTTTAATACTGAAGATATGATTTTGAAACTTTCTATTATTTTTAATTTCCAGCATTTTTTTGCTAAATAAATGTTTCTTAAAAAATTAACCCTTTAAGATCAATACACTTTGAACATTAAAGGGTTAACTTTTTCCAAAAAAATTATTAGGCAAGAAATACTGAAAATTCACTTATTCATTTCCATTAATCAAACAAAAATAAAAATTCGCTGACTTTTTTGGGACATTTTTAACAAATGTATCAGTAATTTTTGGGAAAATCACTCTAAAAAAAAAAAATTAAAAATGATAGACCAAACAATTTTTTAGAGGTAAAATTAATTAAATATTTAAATATCGAAATTCTTTAATTGTTAATTATGCCAAAATAAACAATACAACGAATCACTCAATCAACAATCAATCAATAAATTTGTATTTCCCGAATATTGTGTAGAGGAAGCATTTTTTTTTTCAATGAAACAATTCCATCCAAAAACTAAACATCTATTGGTTCAACAAAAATTATTAACTTGTCGTTTTCCATGTATTTAAATACCAAAATGGTAATGTTTACTTATCGGGCCAAATGATCGACAATTAATCTAAAGACTATAACACAATCTTTACGTTCTTTCTAAATGCTTAACATTGAAAAATTAATAAATTGATAATGTAATTTCAATTAAACAATTTGTAATTTTCTTGTAAAATTTTCTTAAACACAAAATATTAACATAATGTTAACATGTACATTAACATGTTGTTATTGTATAGTTAATTCAATAATTTTTCCGTCAAAAGCCAAATGGGACAAAATTAGATTCTGATGATATGTCGCCGTTTAATTATAACAAACATTTTGTAGTATTATATTATTAAAATATGCAAAACCACATGATTTTGCAACATTGACAAGATGTACAGATGTATGTATGTATGGATGGATATAGAACATTATATTACAAAAATACTCTCGATAGTTAGAATTATTGGCATATAAACATCGCTATATACATAATATCATAATAGTCGGTCAGTGAGTTGTTCAAAATTAATGGCGAATAACGAGTTCTTCTTGTCTTCTGGAGTGATTTTTCACCCCCTCCTCGAAATACATAAATATTTTTCAAAAATTCGCTGATTATTTAGGTATTAAGGACTACCTTCATTAAATGTAGTTAAACACATTAACTACTAAGTTTTATGATTCCAAACCTGCTAAATGTTTTTTTTTTCTAACATTTGAAATTGCTATCCTGTCTCAATTAATATTTTACGATATAATTCACTATAGATCTTGTTGCGTTGAATCCGAACCACATGCCATTAACACAATAACAGTACCTACTAGTATAGGAGTGTGAATCGAACCCAGTTTTTTTCTACTTTCAATTTTTTTTCCTTAACTATAAACTTGTATCAATCTGAAGATAATATGAATTATAAAGAGGGGGGGGGAGTTAAATGTTTACGAATACATTTTTCGGTGACATACTCTTTTCTCTGATTTTTAACGATCCATTAAATTCATTTTTATATTCAATGAAAAATTAGTTCGGTTTAGAATAAGGGGTGCTCAGTGGCCCCTCACCACTGTGACCTGACTCGTTTAGTAAGGTGGTATTAATTAATTTTAAGAACCGTGACGGATTATTCTGTCAGATGTCGTTTGGAGTCAGAATGTAGCTTCCTAGGGGGAGAAGCCTATTATGGGCCTGGGTCGGACATTTAAAATCCATATACAAGAAGTTTTGTCAAGTCTATTGGCCCAATAAGAATTTGTGAGCCTAGAGACTTAAAATTTTGGATAGTGTTTTTTTTTTAAATACTTATAATTGAAGAAGGCACAACGGCAGAATATTTAGGAAAAATGGTAACCATTAATTTGTCTCCTTCATCTTCTATAAAATAAATTAATTCACAAGACGTCTACATACAAATACAAACACACAGATGATTGTATGCTGTTTGAAGATTGGTTACGTGTGTATATAAAATATCTACCTACCTACATACATATGTTTGTAAATCACAATTTGTTTGATGCGTTGTTCAAACATAAATTAAAATGACAGAAATATATTCTTGCGCCAACTTTAACATCTTCGTCGAAAATCTAGAACATAACTTCTGTAATGAAATCAACAAATTGTTTCTCATATTCAAAATATGGCTATCTATCTATGTATGTATGTATGTTTTTATATATATATATATGTAGAACACTTGCGTAAAATGTCTTTTAAAATCAACTCTCAAGCAATTTATTCCACTTAACACATCGAAACAACTGTATATATACCCGAAAACAGATTATCCATTAGTTGCGAACATGAAAATGACATCCTTACTTAGATAATCCCTGAAAAACCAAACACACTTCTTCCACTTAACAAACAATTAAGATTTTGCTTGGTAAATAGCATATGTTTATGGTCTCAAGTAACAACCAAAGTTACAAACTATATGTAATTTTAAGGGGGGCATTTATGTAAGTTTTCTAGTTTCACTATCGTTTTGTGTAAAGTGTTTAATGTCCATTGTGTTTTGCACAATTTGTTTGGAAAATATTCTCAAGAATACCCAAAAGGACAATATTGAGTGTAGTTTTCTCAGAAATATTATATATCCATATATATGTATCTATGTATGGAAACATATGTGTACGTCCTCAAACATATCTATGGATTTCTTGGTTGGTTTAAAGTCCCAGGAGAACGAAGAGAGTTGTTGGTACGTTCGACAAGATTTCAGTCTTGAATATTTTTTTGTGCCAGTGATGAGGGTTGTAACAATTTAAATAAACTTATTGCAAATATGTAGATCAATAGTTATTAATAGGGCTCATAAAATTGAAATAAAATATTAAAAAATATTATAGGCTATTTATCTACTTAAATTTGTATGCAGTTTTTCTACTTCAAGCGAGATATTTATTAACATATTTCAAATATGTTCACTATGAGTAGTTTGAACGCTAAAACATTTAAAATTTACGATAGCGAATTGTTAACGCTACCGGAAAACCAAAGAAATATGATAAAATTCTTAAAGAAATATTTTATGAAAAATAAATTGAAAATATTTTCAATGAGAGAAGCCACTGATTAAAAAAAAAACAAAAACAAATTTTTACCACTGGAATTGTTATAAATAATTAAGATATTTTTATTTTGAAGAGATCAAAATATTGAAAATTCACCTAAATTTGCAGAATTGTACGATTATAGATTTTCCCCTTCTACCGAGACACTAATTAGCAATTTTTCATCGAAATGCAAGAACTTAATTATTCATAAATGTGGGTAATAATTTCGGATAATTTGAACGAGTTGAAATAGTTTATTATCTGATTATGTCTTATTCCATTTAATTGAAATTTAATTTTAATGCCTATATACAATTATGCATACCTCTAATACAATCATTGCCAATTCATTCTATACATAATATTAAGTACAGTTTATGTTAATTAATTAATTCTTTTTTGTGTGTGCGCCAATTTTACATTTACATATTATAATCTACCCAAAAACTACATGCCTAATTAGACACCGAAATGGTAATCCATGTTAAGTACCATTACATTCATTTTAAGCATTTTCTATTCTAATATAAATACCTCATTAAAATTTACGTTCAATTTATTTGTTATGATAATTACGAAAATCATTTCTAAATAATATTTTAATTAATTTAAATCTGAAATATATGTTTTTAGTCACATGTTTTTAATGTTGTTTAGGAATTAAATACATAGCGTCGAGTCAAACAACCTTCTCGTACTTAATTCACTTGTATGTATATATATATGTACGTACATATATATGAAACAAATATAAATTCTGTTGTTAGTTCCCTATACGTTTGTATGACAGTGTACATGTGGCAAAATTAGTTTATTCACTGGTAAAGTATGTAAAATGAAGAGTTCTACGGTGTTAGAATTTAGTTACAACATTAATGTAATATTTAGAACAGTTTTGTTAGATTTCTTGTAAATTATTTATAGAATGTTTATTTCATTCTTTTTTTTTTGTCTTTAAACAAATTTTGAGTATTGAGTTTATTTTTGAATTTTATAATTACGAAATCATTGATCGCATCGTCTGAAATCTTTTTTTTGTTGTTTTTTTTTTGGAAAATCTCGAAAAATACAGAAAGAGTCACACATTATTATTGACCTGTAAACTGTGGTTGGTTTATGTACTATGTACAACTTATCTGAAAAAAAGTATATTGCAGCAAGAGTTATGTTGCGACGTTGCGGTAAAAATTGAAAGACATTTTTGTTTTAACTTGACAGTACTTTCATACATGGTGGTAATTAGCGAAATTTTTACTTTAACTATTTTTTTTTCTTCTAATTGTCTAATTGAATGTAAAACATAAATATTTTTTAGAAAAAAACTAGTAAGGTATATAAGAAAAACATGAATCCAGTCAAAAATTCATAACTTCTAAACTAAGTGTCAATATAAAGAAAAAATATGCTAAGCCTTTATTGGGATATCAAATATAAAATTATTTTGAAAAAAAAACCCAGTATATTAAGAAAAACAAGGCTCAACTAAAAAATCCATAACTTCTAAACCAAAAGTCCAATCCGCATTGAGGATGTGGCCAAATTATAGGTAAATAATGGGTCTTCAAAATAAAAACTTGTTTTTTTTAAAAAAAACATTATTTTTAGGAGATGAAAAATGAGATTTTTTTTATTTTTGATTTTTTTTTAAATCTTGATTAAATTATTTTTATTTTAAGCTATAAATAAATAAAAAATCTGTCTGGTTACAATAATTATTTCAAGTATGCACTGCAGAAAAATAGAATATAGTTTCGTAGGTTCACCAAGTTTTATCAAAATCAAAAATCATGCGAGTTCAAATTCTATGAAAATGGTCCAAATTGAAAAATAATTGATAGATTTCTGTATACCTAAAATTGTCTCAAAACTCATTGTATGAATGAAAAATTCATATATTTACATATATGTATGAACTATACCTAAGTCTAAACACCAAAAAAATTAATAAGACAAAAAAAAAACAACAAAATAAATGTGCAAGTCACAGATAAAAAAACATTTTATGACCTCTTCTCGCAAAGGAAAAGATCTTGTTAATTGTAACCGATATTGTAAAATGACACTTCTCAAGTGTCCTCTTAATAGATTTTCACAAAGCCAACATGTTGTATCTGTTTTCAAAAAAAAAAAAAAAAAAAAGGAAAAAAAAAATCGTAGTATGTTTCTTTATATTTCGCACTTAAATTTCTGGTGTTTATTTTGAATATAATTTTAAAATCTTGTAAGCAATCATATGCCAAAGCCATTTGCTACATTATACACGGAGGATATATGTTTTATATATAGTTACACAAAACTTTAGCATAATGTGGAAAATGCCGTGTTTAAACCCATCATACAAACAACAGGAAATTCATTATGTTAAACAGCGTTTTACATCAGAACAAAAAAAAAAAAACCATAATATATTTACAATATTATTAGTATTATAGTAAGGATGTCTTTTTCATGTATATAAGTTGTCCCTGGCGCTAAATATTGCCTTTAATGGGTTTTAAGAAAAAAAGGGATCATTAAAAGCAATGTTTCCACTTATTAACTGGGATGGTGACTGTGTATGTGTATGGTTTAAGATTTCATGTATCATGATTTATTTGAATTTGTTTGTTCATTCATGTAACCTACACCTAAATACCTAAGAGAAAGTAAACATACTTATTGAAGATTAATTATTGTAGAATTAATTTCGAAATTCTAATTAGAAAACAACTAAATTTTTGAAATATTTCCAATAATTGTAAAACATTTTTTTTGTTGAAGAATTTTCTAATCGATTTTGAGGTCACAGAAAATTTGAAAAACAAAAAAAATGTTTTTTTTGACGTATATGCATATATGTATTTTTATACTATAACTTAATTTTTAACAGTGAATTCATTCGACAACGTCATTTAATTATATTTTTACCATAAAGAATTTTCATTTCCCTCAAAAATAAGTGCTAACTTATCAAAATCGGCCTAATGGTTTTGAAGTTATGATTTTTTGAAGTTGTTACACTACAAGGCAATTTAAAAATTCTAACTCGAAACAGAGACAATTTAAAAAAAACACAATTATTCTACAATATTTTTTTTTTTTTAACCAAAACTACATATCCTGAAAGTTTTGATTTATAGAATGGTGACCCCGAACATATATGTATGAATTAAAAAAATTTCTTCACCTTTTATTAAATTTTGATATTGCACGAGACAATTGGTCAAACTTTTCAATAAACATTATTGACGTCACCACTCAACTGTAGGTGGTTCATTAATCATTACAATCTTCAAGACACTTTTTTTAAAATTTTGTTTTGAATTAGAATTTTTTGATTTTGTTTCTTTCAAAAAAAAATTATTTAGCAAAAAATAAATAATTTTAAAAGTAAATATTTTTAATGTCAAAAAGTTGACATTTTTATTGCTGTTAAAAAACTTTATCAACCTTTTTTCGGTTTTTTTTTACAATCAATAATTCTAACTAATAGTGAATATTTGCTCAAAAGCTTTTTTTTACGTTTATCAATCTTTCAATTCAATTATTGACTCTCTTTCAAAATAACAAAAAAAAAAAAAAACAAAATAAAATAGTAAAATGGCCGAAATAAATTCCATTGACCGTCAATTCAATATTTTAACAATTTCACCACAAAAATAAACGAACAATTTCGTATATATCTCGATATATATATTTATGGTGAAGATTATATCTAAACTTGCCCCGCCGAAATCTTGTTAAAGCCAATTGGGGGTGTCAGTATTTTTTTTTTTGTTTTTTTTTCTGGTTCTGGCTTGTGTGTTGTAAATATATCGAATGACATGACAGTCCGTATTTTATTTCTATTATTATCGTTCGTATAAATCTCATTAAATTAACCATATAGGTATATATATAGGATAGGTATACATTGGAATTTGTTTTTTGACGCCAGGCGCCATCTGTTACCTGTACGTTAACACCTATCAGCATATTAGAACAATAAAAATTAATAAATAAAAAAAAAACCAAAAAAAAAAAACTACTCACGAAATCATAGAACAATCATGATTTGTATATTTTCAGTTATCTGATTTTTTTTGTTTTTTTTTTTTTTTTTGTTTTCCTTTTCTTTTTTTATATTTTTATGATATTGAAGTTGTAAATATATATACTAAAAAATTGTTTACTAACAGGGTGGTAAACTAATAAAAACGAAAAAAATTATTATTCATCCATTGAGAGTTGAGAAAAGAAAGAAAGAAAGAAAGAAAAAAAAAACTAGAAAATAAAAAATTGTTTGTAAATATTTGTACATGTCCCCCATGTCATTAATGTACATCGTCAAATAATTGAAATTTAAATGAGATGGAACATCATGTTCGAAACGTCCACAAATCTTTCGTCAGACAATTAAAATGTGTGAAGAAATTATAAACAGCCGAAGAAGAGGTTTTATATATCTTGTGCAGTTTTTGATGTGGTGGAATTTTAATGGGAAATAATGATATTTTCTAGAGTGACACTAAATTCTATTTGTCCTCAGTGTTGATATAATAAATTGTTTTGTGGTGAGCAATATATTTTAATTATTTGCCATCTTGTGAGATTTAAATTATGACATTATATGAAATTTTACTATTATTATTATATGGTTTATTTTACTATTGTTTATACACTTATTACTTTATTGATTAAGGTGAAGGTAAATGTTGTGATAAATTTTGTTATGTACCTTCAATGTTTGATAATACAACTTTAGAGTCGTCCTGATTGTGGTTTATTCCCATTAATTTAAATGGACACTCCTACTACTGACATAATGGAACACAAATTTAATCAAATATGAATTATTCTAATTTCTGACATTCGCATAAAATTCTTGACAACCCCAACTCATTTCGAAATTGTTTCTTTTTTCTAAAGATCCAAATCAAAAATTCAAGATTTCTGGGATTCACTCAAAAATTTATGAAATTTAATACTTGAATTATGTATTTTTTTAAGTAGGAAACTGTTAGCAACGACTACAGAAATTAATATGGCGGAAATGGGAACAGTGTCAGAGATTGGTACAGTTAGTTTACCTTACTTGAGGACATACCTCAGTTATTAAGCCATGCCACACAATGTTGTCATTGGGCGCCCAAAACAGGTTTTATAGGCAAGACGTACGGGAGGTAAAGAATATATCTCTACACAGCTGTTGTCGTTTGTAGAAAATTTTGCATCAAAAACCAAGTCTATTTATCGGTGCATCAACACCAATCCAACGAAGAAAAACACGGAATGATAAACAAATTCTCTCACACATACAAATATACTCACGTAAATATATAAAAGAAACACTGATGCAAGAGGACTAAGTGTGGCATCACTTGATTTTTGTTAAACTGGTTTGCATCGTGCATCACTTAAGCAATGACAACACTGTGTGACATGGCCTATTAATTGTAACTGATGAGTTACACAGCTCTAAGCCTGTCAAATGTTTTTTTTTAATTTTTTATTTCAATTTTAGCATAAAATTACCAATTAATCATGGAGAGCCTATGTACAATTTAAAAAAAAACTGTACCACTATAAGGAATTGTCCATAAAATATTTTTTAATAATATTTAAAAAAAAAACCGCAAATCTTTTTTTAAAAAATATTTTTTGTATAAATTGAAAAATTCCGAACGTACCTACTATTAATGACCAATTAAAATTTAACATCTGATGGTTATTAAAATCTATTTTTAAATTGAAAATATAACAATTAAATGTTTTCCGTAAAGATGTTCGTTTTTTAATTATGGTGTTTTGTGAGGAATATCAAAAACAAAAACATGACATCTCTTCGCTGTGGTCTAACATTTTTCAAAATGTCCACAAGCAAACACCTTTTTGATTTGTTCGAAGATCATTTATAAAATTCCAACATATTACACGATATTTTCACCATAATTTAAAAAACATTTTTTGGTTGTTGTTGTTTTTTTTTTGACTATAAAATAAAATGCAAAAACACTATTTATAAAACATTCTTTTGAAATAGTCTGACACAATTTATCTGACTTTCGAACATCTAAAAGAGTTAAATAATAAAACTGTATAATATCGTACTTAGTTTGAATCAATTAACATGTCACCGTACTGTTTAAACACATGTTTTTTTATTACACCAAAAACACGGTAACCAATATAAAGTGAAAAATCAAAATTATAAATGTGTTGACATATTTTATGCGGTATTTTGACATAATTAAACAAAACTGTTCACTTTTTTTTATATTCTATTAATTTTAGCATTTAACTAATTTTATTTTAATTTTAGTTAATTGTGTCAGTCCATGCTATAAAAATTTATTTGTGTATTTAAAATTATTATTGAAGCATCTACTTCTACATGAGTCGGATGTTCGGAAGTTATTTAAAATAAAAAATTAATTTTAAATTCAAAAATACACCGCAAATTTATCAATTTCAACATCAAGCCATTGACATTATTCGGTGTGAGAAGAGAAAATATGGAAAGGTAAAGTTAAAATAGGAACCACTAGTTTTCATTCCTGGTTTCTTACGATTTTTAATATCTTAGGTGTTTTAAAATCGTAAATATATTTAGAAATTTCGGATTTTTGTCCTAACTTATAAAAATTTTTTTTTTTTTTTTAACTAATTTTACTGGACTAAAATTTATTTTATGTGCAAAATTAATAAATTAAATTTTTTCAATATTTTCTCTATATTATTTGTTATATGCGGGTTTTTTTAGCTCTCATAGTTTTCTTGCAAATAATGGCCAAAAGAGAATCCAAAATAATTAGATGGATTGATGAGATCACATTGAACGCCGATAGCGCTTGTGCTTATTGCTTATGCTTATTGCCGACAACCAGCAGCAAAAATATCATCATGTATTTTTATTGTTTTTCGCACAATAAACGCTTGTACTTATTGCTGATGCTGGTTGTCAGCACCTACCAACTTACATGAACGTTTTTTTTTTATATTAATGCTCGCTGATGTTGGTGACTTATTTTGACATTTGAAAATTGTTGATATAATTTACCAAACGCCTACTATTACTGCTTGTAGGCATTAGCCTAAGCTTTTACTATGCGCACTCAAATTGTTTCAGCCGGCATAAGCACAAGCGCAAAAAGCATAAGCAATAAGAACAAATGCTATCGGCGTTCAATGTGGACGTACCCTA
This sequence comes from Platyura marginata, assembly GCA_026745375.1. Taxonomy (NCBI): domain Eukaryota; kingdom Metazoa; phylum Arthropoda; class Insecta; order Diptera; family Keroplatidae; genus Platyura; species Platyura marginata. The sequence goes on along the minus strand of JANSTT010008690.1, from coordinate 8,239 downwards.
AGGGTAAGAAATGCAACATAAATGAAGATTTTTACCATTTTTCTCTATAATTAAGAAAATTATTTGTATGACTTGAAAGGTGACTTATAGTAAGGTGACATTCATTGAAAGGGTGGCAGTGGGGTTATGTGAATCGGAATATTTTTTGTTTTTTAATATTAAAAACTACGTGTTGACTTTATTTAGATTCGTTAATAATCTTTATTTTAATCAATTTTTTTTTTTAATTTTAAGTAACATTAATTAAAAGAAATAATTTCACGCTCATGATAAATATCCACAATACGTTCATGTTTAACCAAAATTATATCCTTCAGGCATTCTTTAAATGTAGTTACGACACACAGCGGTTTTTTCCCTTTAAAAAAAGGACTATACCTCATTTTAAAATCAATTTTGCGATCAGTCAAAAATTTGAGAAAATCATGTAGGCAATGACATTGCCATGGATTTCCTTCCAGTGACACCATCTTCAATTGTTGCAAAGAATTTGGATGAATATATGGTAAAAATGTGATTTTATTGTGATCAAATATCAATCTATGAAGGAAAGGCATTCCACTGAATATTAATTCGGGTAAATCTCCAATTAGGTTGTGACTAAAATCCAGCGTTGTTAATCTTCTTAATGGCAGAAATGGGTCTTCGTTGAAATTAGTTATTTGATTATTGGAAATACTTAAAACTTCCAAATTTGGTGTATTTAAAAATGCATTCGATTGGAGAACGGTTAAATAATTCGAAGTCAATAACAATTTATATAAGTCTAGAGTGGGTTGTCCAAAAATGTCGCCACTAAATGTTTTTAAGCTGTTTCCCGACAAATCCAATATTTGAAGGTTTACCAGATCTTTAAACGATCCCGGTTGGATGCTCAACAGAACATTATCAAAAAGATTTAGTTTTTGTAATGATGTCAATCCCAAGAACTTGAACTCATTCACATTACTTATTAGATTTTTGGACAAATCTAACTCTCTGAGATTTTTGAATGATGAAAATGCCTTATCCGCCAAAAACTCAATGTAATTGTCAGATACATTGAACGTATTAACAAATCGTAGAAAACGAATTTCAGTCGGTATATGTGTCAATTTATTGTTAGATGCTGTAAATTCCTTCAGGTTTCTTAGCGTGACAGATTCCAGACTTGCTAGTCTATGTTCTAAGTCTTGTACATTAGTAATCGAATCAAAAATAAATGATGCCATCTGTAAACAATACATTGCAGTAAATGTCATTTTATGTATAAATAATTAAGAATCTTACGTGAAACATGGAATTATTCCTCAAGTCCAAAGATTCTAAACTTTTCAAGTTTTCTTTAAGAACAAAGTGTTTCAACTGATTCGACAATAAGGTTAGAGATTTCAATTTCAATAGATCATCAAATGCATCGTCGCCAATAAATTTAATTTCATTATTCGATAAATTCAGGTAAAATAGATTTGTCAGTGTTCTGAACTGATTTCGTTCTATTGATGTGATTCGATTGTAGCTTCCATCGAAATACTGAATGTTATTGTATGGAGCAAACCAATTCGCTTTTATTGTATCGATTTTCGTTCCTGATAAAAGTATTTTGATCAAACTCGTAAAATCGGTGAATCCATAATAATGCAGTACAAGATAGCCTGCTTGAGACAAATTAAGTTCTTGAATTAGGCTTAAATGTCGATTTTCATTTTCTGAAAAAAAAAAAAAAAAAAAAACCAAAACATTTAGTTGGCCAGTTAGATATTTGCAGGAAATTTTTCAAAATGTTCCATGATCCTTTCAATTTTTCCATATACAGGGTGTCCCAGCATTCGAGGAAAATATTTTTAGGACGTGTTACTGCGATCGATTTGAGGAAAAAATTGCACCGGAGGGGGGGATCCAAAATTGACCGTTGGGTGATTTTAATTTTGAGGGATCAAAAACTACGTTTGTGCTTTTAACTTCCATAAAATGGCTAGGAAATCCACATTTTTAGGTTTAATTTAAAAATGAATGCCCCCTCTCGTCCTAAAAGTATTTCCCTCGAGTGCTGGGACATACTGTATAGTTCTAATCTTTAAATTATAAATCCAATCCGGAAATAAATAATGAAAAACCTTTCGCATATATCAGCATTTTCATGTTACCTGCTATTGTAAATGTTGTGCCTGGCATATTGACAATGGCCAAGTATGTCCAAGTTGATTGCATATCTTCGACAAGTTCCTGGAGTGATGTTACATTATAGCACGTAGCATAAAATCCACTAGCTGTAGAACAATTCGCTGAATTTACTGATTGAATATTAAATTGTCCAAATACCACAAGTACAAAACAAAAAAATTGTGTTTTAATCATTTTGTGGGCACGATCTACTTCTAACTAAGTATGTACCTACTTTGAATTTATTTTTATATGCAAATTCGGTCTACAATTTTAATAAACAAGCGATAAGTTCTGAAATGGTATGATCCGTTATCAGCCAGAGGTCACACGCATTTACGTTTCAATCGCACGTTAGCAGGAATTACCAAAATTATATTAAACCAAATTATAAAAGTTCATCCCCATATCAGTAAGAGGTCACGGGTTTTGTAAATTTTGTAAACCATTGAAGGTTCCATTTTTTTACCCGTATGATGTTTATATTTAGTATTGGGTTGGGGGTGATTGATGTGCCTTGACCTATTTAGATCTATTGTGCACCCCTTCTTACTTCTATCTTCATGGAGCCACTCCATTATCTAGAGTACCTCCTAAAGTCCAGTTTCCTTTAGAAATTTTAGGATCTTGGGTGAATTTAGGGATGGGAGGTCCTTCTCGGCTAGACAGTACTCCCCCAAATGATTTCTTCTTTTGTGGATGAGTGCTCCGCATTTCGTGATGAGATATATTGGGGTTTTTTCTGTTTCTTCCAGACCCAGCTGTTTTTAGGTGTCTCTTAGGCCTGCATTGGCCTGTCAGAAATCCTGCCAGCATTCTAAGTCTGTTTTTGGTAATTCTTATTCTAGCCTCATTCCTCTTGCAGTTATAATTCCCGAGTAGTATTTTGGATTGCCTTAGCTGAAACGGGGTAGATTCCCCCTTTCTTGCCAGCTCATCCGCCCTTTCGTTTCCTTCTATGCCAACATGTCCAGGCACCCAGTACAGAGTGACTTTGTTTGGTTCTGCCTAGTTCGTTGAGTTTATTTAGGCATTTCTGGACCATCCTGGAGCTTATCGTGTATGAGCTCAGCACTTCTATTTCAGTCTGTCATTATCTTTACGTTATCCACTTGTCCTTTACCGTCCTTTCCAAAAATTGAAAAAATCAAATCACGGGGCATAGAAGAAAGGAGAAAAACACCTCAACAAATGTTAATGTAGAAAATTGGCGATTGATTAAATAGAAAAATCCACGTTAATGGAAAAATATCCTCTAAAAATATTACCAGGTGAACAAAGTCTTCTCTGACAAAAAAAAAACTGAGCTTCCTTAAGAAAATTCCCCTGAAAAGAAATAGCAGGTCCGTGATCCCATATTAATCGTAGTCTTACATAAATTTTTGAAGATGTGATTTTGTTCAGGGGGGAGGAGACGTGGGGGTATTTCATTCTATAATCGAGAAATGGAAGTATGAAGATTTCCTTACGTTTTCGACGACACCACGAATCTTCTTTTATTTAGAAGACTTTCGATTGTGCCCCACTGTCGGCGACAAAATACCAATTTACAACAGTTAATTAAAATCACACACACACACACACCATTAAATAGGGTGCTTCTTGTTTATTGCGCATATTTACTTGTCGCATACGGAAAGGAAAAAAATGAACAAATCAGCAAAATGTGAACATTTCGAAAAATTCCTTTTTTACCAACACTGTGTATGAGAAGAATCTTGAAATATTTCATACCTCTTTTTATTATTTAAGATATGATTTTTTTTCTAATATAATTTTGTTATCATCTCTCATACCTATATGCCTATATAAACCTCTCGATATATGCATGTATGTACAGTGGTATGCCTTTTACCTATTCCTCTCTATATATACCAAACAAAGAATGACAATAATCGTGACAAAAAACTAGAAACCTGATGGGAATAATTCAAGAATAATTGCAATTGGAAGGATTTCAAATATTTCTGAATAAATTATCGTTTCTGTATTTAAAAGCGACCATATGAATACACAAGAAATTCCACTCGATATTAACTAACCAAGAAGAAGAAGAAGAAGAAGATTGTTATTCACTATACTTATAGCAGCGTTTATAGTTGTTGTTGTTGTTGTTTTAATGCTCTTTGGTTATGCTCCTTTTTTATGCATCAGTTTTGACGCAAAAGTGTATTTATATTCCTTTTATATACATACGTAAAGTAATATACAGAGACGACTTCGCCAACCACAGCGCCGTTTGCGCGATTTGTGGCAAAAAGACGAAACCTGTCCAAATTGTGATTTATTAACATCGAGATTGAATTGTTTAGTGACTTGATTGATATCCTGGGTTTTTTTTTTATTTTTTCTTCTTCTTCGGTAAATAGCAACCATCTGAGAAGGGTATCTCCTCTGTCAACAGTTTGTTAATGGTAAAATGTGTAAAGTATTGGTATAAAAGAAGAGATGTGTGTGACGCAGATGAGGAAATTGGTTCATCTTGGGATTTGTCTTTGTTTTGATTTTAGAGCACATGCCTTTTTATATATATAAACATATGTATAGTATATATACAACGTTACATAAGTGTAGGCGCCATCCTTTAATATATTCTGAATTATTTGGTTGTGTTATTGGTGACATCTTCAAAGTGAATTTATTTTACGTGAATATTAACTTAATTTGACACGGTGACTTTTTTATTAATTTTGTTTTCTTTTTTTATTAATTGCTAGAGCTATAGAGGATCAGCTATCATAATTGTCGCCCAATAAACTAATAGCATCCAATCTGAACAGTTTCCGAGGACAATTATGCTCTGACAGTTGCCAATTGGGGTGACACTTTTTCCTTTGAACTTATTTATTAAGTAGGTAAATGGATCCTAGGATTCTTCTCCATATAGGGATACAAACGAGAGATTGAATGCGTAAACATTCCAAACAAACAAATTGAGAACTATACTCCAAGAGCCATATGGAATGAACAATACTTCAGATAAGTCTGAAAAATAGAATTCGGAACTGAAGAAATAGGGAAAATATTAAAAATAACATAAGTGATCGAAATAACAGTAAGTGGAAATGGGTAGGACAGATGGTGAGATAAGAAAATGTAAGATGAGCAAAAAAGATTATAATGTGGAGACAAGAAGATTGATAGGGCGACCGCAAATGAGGTGGTCAGATGACATTAAATAAGTGGGTGGT
>JANSTT010008679.1:0-26189 GCA_026745375.1 Platyura marginata | reverse complement strand
AATTGGGATGAATTTATTGATTATTTTTGGGGGGGTTGTGAATGCGTAGGCATTTCAGAATGTCAACTAATGGGTATTCTGTATGGGACATAATGTATAAAAGGAACAAGGAAATCATATAAAAATTATTAGGGCATAAAAGCCGTCATATTTCTGTGACGTCTTTAATTTGTGGTTGACGATAAAAGAATTGCAAAAAAAAAAAAAATAAAAAATCAAATTAGATTTTTAGAAATTTTTCTCTCTCACATTTTTCTACGGATTTTAATTATGTTGGTAATTTTTTCATTACACACAATTTCTCTTCGATATAATATTTCTCATTATTTCATATTTTATGATGCGGCCTTATCGAATCGAAATTATTTTGAAACTTTAGTTGCAATTGTAACTTTTAATTGCATTATTCTTATTTACATACATATATTAGTTATTTAAATCTTAAACATACAATGCAACTTTTGGGATTTCGATTAAATATGTTACAATTTAGTTGCTTTATAAGACATATGAAACATTTTATTGATCAAATAGTATTTGGTTGAGAAATTCAATTTAAACTTAAATTGTAAAAATACTTTGTTACAACCTTATAGAAACGTTAAATTGTGTGAAACCAAACTTCGGGGGATGTATAAAATCATTTTATATATATGAAATGTAAAGAATGTACAAAATGTATAAGATGTATAATATACATCTAGGAGTTTTAGAGACATTTTATACATTTATGTATAATATAAATTAAATGTACAAAATCTATATTATACATTTTTGAATTTTATACATAAAATACTACAATTAAGTGACATTTTTTTAACTAATTATCGTCTTTAAATAAAAGGGTTTACAATGGCGAACCTTGCTGTTCTAGTGTCTAGGCATAGTTTCTGGCATAGTTGTTCTGTATAAAATGTATAAAACTAAAAAATATGTATTAAACATAATTTTTAGGCCTAGTTTGATTAACTACATACATTTTGTACATAAAAAAACATTTGTTCTGTATAAAATGAATAAAACTAAAAAATATGTATGTATTATACATTTTATACGCTTTAAAATTAAAATTCATTTTTCAACTTAATAATTACGTTTCGACTTAAGTTATTGCAGTTTGTTAGTGCTTAGCTAATCTGAAATCAAATTTTAAAATCGTTGCCTTGCTAAACAAAATAATTTACCTTATCTTGTAAAGCCATGTAAGACAATTTCTATAGAAGATTGATTATGACTTTAGAGACTTTCATCTATATAGTTGAGAAGTGCCTCTCATAATCAAACATCAAACCAATATATGTACACATATTCACAAATGAATTAGATAAATACCACAAATATATAATAACAAGGAAAATTCAATTTTACTAAATAGTTTGTTTGACTTATAGATGCCAAACCTAAGGACTAAGTCATTTATCTTCGTCATTGTCTATAGAAGACGGTCTTGACCCGATCCTCATGCTATATTCCACACATACACAATATGAAGTTGTGTTTAAGCACATTTGGGGTTAGCAAATATTATCGTAACATCTTAAACGTAGTACATATAGAGTTTCTTAGTCTTGTATGTCTATAATATCAGCCGTAACCTTTTAGTATAATCTATCTTTTCGTTTATTGGTTTATGCAGCCGTTTCTTTTTTGGGGTACATGACAAATACAAAAGAAAAGCAGCAACAACAACAACAACTACAACAACAAAAACGAAAGAAAAACAAATGGAATATGTCTACAGAGAAGTGTTTCGATAAACATTGTAAAATAACAATGTGAAAATATCGGCGGAAAAAACAGGTTCAGAATTTTAGGCGGATGGCATTTATATATGTACAAAACGTGAATGGAGAGAATGAGATACTTCCCGGTAAGATTAATATCTGATTCAAAAGAAAATTGATATTTAAGAACTTGATGGTATTTGCTCGTGGGAAATTAGAATTTTATTATTTTTTTTTTTATTTTTATTTGATTTGTCGAATGGTAATGGAAAGAGATTTATCTTCAGCAATTTTGAATCATTTTTCATTTATTGTTACTACAAGTCATAATGATGAAAATTCTTTTTAGTGTAGGAGCGATTTTTGAATTTTTTTAGTGGTGAATTTAATTTCCCATAATCCCAACAAGCAACAAAATAATGGAGAAAGCTACAGATCATATCTACAAAAAAACAATACAATTCCTTTTCCGCCAGTACTTGATTCACAATGATTTTCGTAAATAGTCACCTAAAATACAGTGGCGATTCGTGATTATTGTGGGATTATTTAAAAAAAAAATTGATTATTAAATTTATCGCCATTTTTATGAAATAAAGTTTTTATAAAAAAATTAACCCGTTAAGGTCTATATACATTTTGAACCCCCCAATTTTTTTTCTTGGGACTTTTTAAATGTAGATTAATAATTCTCAAGAACCGCCACAGGTAGAAGATGTATGAGTTTATGAACAAAATTTAACAATTTACTAATTAAAATTTCAAATTTGTTTTACTTACCGGAGAAAGTTTATCTTCAAAATACCTACCTACTTATTCGAATTAAAATACTTTGCCATTATCTTTCATGTAAGGTGGAGGTGAAAGATAATAAATAATAAAAAGGAAAAGAAAAGATAATAATAGATATTTATAATATCAAATTTTTAGTAGTAGAAGTATATTTAGTATGAGCTTTAAAGCTATTATTCTTTACACATATAACATACCTATGCATACAACAGCTCTGACAAAGTCATTTGAACAATTAAATTCATATTTATTATAATTAACAGCAAAACCAATAGGTTACATAATAAAACAATTTCCACCCTAATTGTTACGTGACTACCAAAATTAATTTCAATTTGTATTGATTATTAATTGAAAAATATATATAATTGTTAATAGCAATTGATGTTAAAGTCACAATTAATTAGTGAGTTTCATAATTTCGTACTTGTATAGGTATTATCCGTAATATTCTATGTACATAGGTATGGTATACGTATTACGTATATCGACTTATTGTTATATATTACGTAACACATCGCTTTTATGAGCGTTTATATTCTGATGTACCTACACATTTTAATTGTTTCAAAGCGAAAATTGGGGCCAAAAGAAAAAAAAAACACAAAAAACGATTTTTAATTATAAAATAAATTAATTCGGGATTAGGTAACATTTTTCAGTTGAATAATTATTGAAAATATTAATCGATTTATCCGAAACCCGTATGGAATTTATTGGATAACAAAGTTTTTCTTTTTAAATAATCATAAAATTTTCCTTGCAGTTTATTTGATGGATTCGGATGCATTTTAGTATTTGATAAATAACCGAACAGCATAAACTCAATTAATTGAGCTATGATTTATTGGAAATTGCGAGTAAATAGGAAAATTTAATAAAATCTTAATGGAAAAGTGATGCTCCCTGAATATTCACGAAAATTGTACATGTTTGGAAATGAATGTTTAAGTACGGGAACTGATCATTAATTAATTAGAATTGAAATACCTATGTACATAATATCAAAATATAACAAATAATGCCATAGGATAAGGGTAATTGTATCAAACTTTGTTCAAACATTTTAAATCTGCTCAGTGATTGCCAAACTTTTATTTTGTTTCATTACACAATACTTAAATTATAATTTATTGTGCATTTACAGCAAAAATCCTACAAGTAAGACTAGATCGATTTGTTCTTACAACTTATAAAGACATTTTTTTTTAAGAGTTGAATAAATTTTCCTAGTTATATATGAAATTTCCGAATTTGGTTATTCACAGTTGGCAGCACTGTGGAATGATGATAATTTACATTTACATATTTCCGTGGTTTATCGTTTATAAACAAAACTATTTGCATGAGCGCGAAATTGAAATATTTTTTTTAGGGGGAGCTTATAAAAAAAGTTTAAAAACCCCTGGTCGAGAAGATCAATTAAACATTTAATCACCACCAGTAGGTGCGTATGTTTTAAACATTAAAACACATATTAGATGTACGGCTATGTGTATAACCGTATAATTACATACTTACTATATATTATGTATTACATACACATAGATATCGAAGAAACTAAAGACATAATCAACTTTCTTAATTTATCTATGTCATATAAGGCAAGTCTCAAATGAGACTTTGTGGCAGAGAATACAGAAAATTAATGCGACCAATTAAACTAAATCAAGTTATCCCATCAACAGCTGCTTAGTATTACCATCAGTGAACGTAAATTTCATTGTCGTGTAAAGTTACAGCGCTTACATAAATACATTAAATAAGAAGTTAAACAATTTTTGAATGATGAAGTTATGAACACACAGTATAATTATGTTTTTGGTAATCAGATACGAAAAAGATGATTTTTCATGTCAATAATAATAAGGATAAGGAATTGCGAACAGAGTCAAAAAAGTTTTTTGTTTTATTAGTAATGATCCCCATCAGAATTCTTAACATATATAGTTAAGCGTTAAAGTTCGCATTTATTTATTTATTTATAACTTATCAAAGTTGCTATAAGAGAGATGTTGAAAAGTTTCTTTATATACATATACATATGTACATAATGTCAATAAGATTTTCAATTTCTACATAGTGTGAAACATTGAATGTAGTGGATGAGTCTATATAAAATATTTGAACTCTCAGCAAATTCTCTTAAATGAATTATGTAGATTGCTTGTGTTTTGCATAATTTTTTTGGATGAGCTTTTTCTCTACACCTACTGATTTTCATAAACTTATTCGATTAAAGATCAGAGCTAATTCTAAATACATAAATACGGGTTGAATTGCACATAAAAACATTCCAATAAATGGTAATATTTGAAAATATGACAATATTTAAATTATTTCTATGAAATGACGGAACAGTTGAAGGGTTTTCGAATAATTGTGATAATTGAATTAATGTAATTGGAGTTTTATACAAAAACGCCAGTGGCGGTTCATGAGAATTATTGATCCCCCATCATCGTTCGACAATTAAAAAAAAAAACTCAGGTCGGTTTTTTAATAATAAAAATATGTTTTTGAAATTTTGTATTTTCATATAATTTTAAATTTCCAGCATTTTTTGCGAAATAACATTTTTGGAAAAAGTTAACCCTATACGTCTATAAATTTTAAACATGAAAGGGTTAACTTTTTCCAAAAATTTGATTTGGCAAAAAAAGCTGCAAATTTGAAATAATATTAAAATACAAAGTTTTAAAATCACATCATTAAAAATCAAGAAAGTTTCAAATTGAGTTGTGACATACTCTTCCATCAAAATAAAAGTTTAAAAAAAAACGATTATGGAATCAATAATTTTCACTCTCCACTCTACTTGGTACTTGGAGCCTTAATCACGTTAAAAGATATGCAGTTCTCTTCCGGGTCCATTGAAAGTCTATACAGATTAACTCACAACTACTGGTAACTATAAATCAGATTTTTTCTGTACGTTTGTTCATGTTATCTCCAAATAATGGATCTTAATCTAATTAAAGGTACTAAAACCTATTAAAGGTAAAGGTAATAAATTTATTTACTACTTACATATTTGGTGTGTAAATATTTTATGCCCCTAAATTTATCTACAAATAATTGTGACCTAATTATGTAATAATTTTTATCATTAATGCCAATCACTCAATTATTTATAGTTAGTTAGTTTTATTTTATTTTTTATGATTCATTGCTCTATGTATTTGGTCACATAAGTTTTAATTATATGGTGGGGTTATTTTGATATCGCTGACGCTTGAAGTAATAAATTTTCATTTTATACCTTTTGTTATGATGGGGACTCGTGAATTTTGTTCTTTTATTAGTATTACCTACCTAATGTAAATGTGCCGCCTTTATACTGTAATATTAACTACCACCTTCTTTCAGTCTAAGATACTGTCAGAACAGTCAGCAAAAAAAAAAAAATAAAAATAAAAAAAAAAAACACAAAATGAAAATTCCCAAGATTATTCAACCCGTGTAAAAACATTGAATGAATAAAATTCAATTGGAATTATATCGCAGCTTAATAAATTCGGGTTGTGGAAATTTATAAATTATAATCGTCTCCGGAATACCGGGAATATTTGAAATTCTTATATTATTTACCACCCTTTTTCTTCTTATCTGTAGACAATTCAATGTTCAATCAGATTAGTTTATGGTAATCGCAAGAGTTTTACTATATTTTGGGTCGTGTACAATAAATCTTTCCTTTTCGGAAGTCTTTTCAATCTTTCCAAAATAAACTAACATAGAATTCATTAGGTATAAATCTTCACATGAATTTATGGACATAGCTTTTGAGTTTTACATTTTGATGAACTCTAAAGCTTACCCCAAAAAAAGGATTTGCCGATAAATCCATTATTTTATCCATACTTAATGGGGAATGTTAAAATATAATCTTTTAGTGAGAATAACCATCAGTTACTAGAAGAAAAAAACCATTCCATTAGTTAAATTAGAAGACAATTTGGATGGAGGATTACTATCAATATTTCACCAAAAAATTATTTTATAAAAATTCATCCTGCTGATGAATAACAAATAACAATTGGATGATTTTCTATGCTTTAATTCAAAGGTGCAAATCTCAACTGGTCCATTATTTTACCGTTAACTCATATTTGTAGTTCCGGTTCGTATAAGAAATTTCTAATAAGATTTTAGTAGGATTCATGCGGTTTTAGTTCGTATAAGAACTTTTTATTAAGATTTTCATATAGTTACGGTTTTTTTTGTACGGTTCTAGTTGTTCGTATAAGTATTTCTGATTAAGATTTTTATATAGTTCAGGTTTTTTATGAGATTCTAGTTGTTCGTATTTGTTATTAAGATTTTCATACGGTTCCGGTTTTTTATGCGGTTCTAGTTGATCGTATAAGAATTTCTTATTAAGATTTTCATTTAGTTACGGTTTTTTTTTGGACGGTTCTAGTTGTTCGTATAAGTATGAACAAAATAAATGACAAACATGTTTTGTGGTGACGGTAAATTTAAATTTATCCAAGAACTGGAGCACCCCTTTATCAATTTACATTAAATCCAAACACACTTCTTAACAAATTCGAAAATTTATTCATTTTACCGCTAACGCAGAAGTACAATGTGTAGGTAAACAAATTTTGCCCCTCAAAAAAAAAAAAGAACAAGGAAGGTATTTAAAACATTGTTACGTAAATCATTCTCTTTTAATGCCTAATAAATTTTAAACCATAAAATGGCTAAGCCGTTTAAAAGTAAACAACAAAAGAACCGTTCGTTACATTCCTTCCAGCCACCATTAAATACTTCTTGAATTTTCATCAAATAAAATTCCCTAATAAAATTATTTCAAAACTTTGCGACAAATTACCAATATTTTCCCAGAAGCATTTTGTAATATTTTAACTATCACAAGCCAGACATTCTTTGAATAATCTGCGGTGTTTACTTTGCGTAAATGAATTTTCTTTGATGATACGAATGTGCACACAAATTTTCCAACATACCTTTATCTCTATGTACCTTTTCATTTTGTACAACTAAGTATATATGTATATGTATACCCTATAGGCCTAACGACGGTACAGACCCGTTGAATATGCCCAGACTGAAAAGAAAATTCGAGAAATTGAATAGAAAAATTAAACCGGAAAGTTGAGCGCAACATAGAACCGATATTGTCAGAAATTAAAATAGATTACCGACCGGGGTTGGACTTCTTAAAAAACATGAGTTTTTTTTTTTTTTTTTTTTTTAATGTCATCATCATATTAATAATGAGAAAAGTTTCTTCTTTTTGTCTTGTCGGTATAGAAGAGGTAGGGGTGAGGTAGATACATAGCATCAGGACGGTATAGACAAGACGAGTTGGAAAATTGTTTCAATTACCATAATACGTGTATTCGGGACACCTGATACCTATGTAAGTATGTACCTTCCCAGAAAAGCTGTGTACCTACCTAAATATAAGAATTTCTTGTGTTTTTTTTCTTTTCTTAAATGACATGAGAAATAAATTGAATGAATAATGCATAGAAATGCTCGGTGCTTCATTATGTATGTATTACTCATAGAAAAATTTTCTTATTTTCTTGGGTTATTTTCTACGAAATTGATGGATCAAAAAAAAATGTCGCTGTTCAGTTGGTAGGAGAGGATAAAAATGATAATTGTGTGCCTTATGCCTTTATAGCAGTATAAATTTAGTTTTTAAATTTACCTTTTTTACTTTTAATTTATTCTAAAGACGAATTTTTAGTTTAGTATTACAATTTTCCTTTAATTCAAATAGGAATAGCAGTGACGAAGCGTAAAATAAGGCATATGAGTGAGTGTCCCATACAAATTCTTGAAAATGTTGGTGTTCGTGCACCGGAATTACAGTTTTCCAAACAGACTCTATGACCACACGAAAAAAAAGGGTTTGGGCTTATTATTCGAATATATAACCAAAAGCCTTGTATTTGAAAAAAAAAAAACTAAAAAATGTTTGCTGACATAATTAAACCATCTGACACTCACTTTTTTTCGCCACTTTTCAGTTTGCTTCTCTTAGAATTGCGGTTCATATAACGAGTTCGAAACGGAGTTTTTTGTATTATTTAAAATATTTCAAGGCTATAATTATGGTTACAAAAAACTTCAATCATACACTAATTTCAATTTAAAAACAGAATTCACAAATGTTAATTCATAGAGACAACTTTAATTTGCATCTTACTCCATTTGATTCTCTATAAAACAAAAAATAAAAAACAAAAAAAAAACATCATGCAAACAATATGAAACATTAAATTTAATTTTCCAGCTTTGTAATCCAACACATTGTACATACATTCCACAAAAAGAAAAGGGAATATCTTATAAGACGATTGTTTCTCCATGTATATTTTCTGTATATATCTTCCTGAATTGTATTATTTTATGTATAAACCCAAAAACTCCCACAAAATTTATTTATAGCAAAAGGATTTCGCCTTCACACAATCACAATATATCTAATCCATGTCTGTATCTGTATGTATGTATATATGTATGTGTGCATGTATATTAGATGGGAGGACGTCGTTCAACACTTCACTCAACTGTGAACAGAAATTACAATTGCAAAACAGTTTGATAAATAGCAAAATCACGGTAAATATGTTCGGATTTTGTAAATTCAACTACAAATATAGTTTCGGATGCAGGGTAGGGGTATATATAGTAAAATAAAAAAAGGGTTACAACATAAGTATATATATAGTTTGGGTTAGTAATTCTATATTAATATGGGTAGAATAATTGATAAATATATTTTACGTTACTTTGATTTATACACCACATTTATATACGATGATGACGTTGACTAGGATAAGGTTGTTGTAAGGTTGTGGTGTATCCTTGTCCCGTTTGGTTTTATTATACATACATACTTACACACATAAATATTTATTTTGCGTTGCGATTCAAACGATTCCGCATATTTATTCATTGAACTGAAAACTCCTTTTTTTTTTTATTCTTTTTCGAATAAGAGAGAGATTTTTAACTTCAACTTTACATTGGCAATTATTGTTTCTTTTTATTTCTAACATGTGAGCAGAATTTTAATGTCAAAGTAAACGTATATTACATGAGTGTTATATAAATACATCATTTTTATTCCCTTTTCGTGGTGTGTTCCTGGGTGTAGTTATATACGACGAATTATATACGACGTGAACCTATTTATTTATTTCAGGTTTAGACTTTACCATAAAACACATTGGAATGTGTCCCATATGAATTATCCTATCCTTTTTTTTTGAGGGGGTTGAAAAAATAACGGAAAAAAAAGAACCTGTCTAGTCGTTAATACTTGTTAAATTTAGGTAATAAAATTTACACGCACAATGTCTTTGATGGACTCTTTGATATTCCGTGTTCATTATTAATTTTTGATTACTAACACTTTGGAGCTTTATTGATTTTATCGTTCTGGAGCAATCCTCGACTTGAATAAATTGTCGACATAAAATGTGTGTGTTTGTGACAAATTTTCGGACAAACACGTGATTGGATTTGTTGTCATATCTGATGCGATATTTTTGTTACATTTTCGTCACCTTTTTTGTTCCAAATATTTGTCAGTATATGATAGGAAATTCACATTTGTATGACATTTTTTACCACATTTATATGTCATGACATTTTTCTGGTGCTTACTTACTGTCATATATTTATGACAAATTATGATGGACAAAATGTCAATTCAATGTGACATAAATGCGACAAAATTGTCATACGATTTTTATTGATTCAAGAAACAGGCACAAACTTTACAGAGTACAGGTAGCTCTTCTGTAACACGGTTTCAATCTAATACGATAAGAAAATTGCGAACATTCTCGTATAATACGGTAGTTCTACAATAGATAGATAACCTACGTTGAAATATCATTATTTTTGCTT
The DNA here is from genome assembly GCA_026745375.1 of Platyura marginata. NCBI lineage: Eukaryota > Metazoa > Arthropoda > Insecta > Diptera > Keroplatidae > Platyura > Platyura marginata. The sequence continues at coordinate 15,771 of JANSTT010008679.1, read as the reverse complement.
CAATGAATATTGGGGAAATGTGCTTCCGCAATCGACACATTTACGCTTCGTGCCTGATTCACACATTGACCAAATAGATTTATAATTAATGCATATTTAATACCGCCCAAATTCAATTATTTAAATCAATGCCGGTAAAATTCATCATGGAAACCGACAGGATATATTTTTTCGATATATGGCATATCACAAATACCAATTAGGTACATATATGCATTTCAGTCATACATTTTTAAATAAAAAAAAAAAGATTTTGAAAGTACATACGTACGTACTGAAAATGGTAATTGCATAAGTTGTCAAATACTAAAATACATCAAAAGAAAATATTTTACATGAAATTGATATAAAATCGATTGTAGCGCCAAACGAGTTATGGCTTGTACCACAGCAATGCTAATTTTTTATTATTATTATGAATGCATCCATTTATTATCTTTATTAAAAAAAAATAAATATATTGAATAAAAAAAAAATACTGATTGCAGCGCCACAACGGTAAGATCTGGAACTGTTTTTTTTTATTACTAAAAAAATCTTTATTTTTTTATTGTCTACATATAATCAACATCAACATATCGTTAAAAAATAATTATTCGCTTTTAAAATATGACGCCATTTTTCGAATATGAACTTTGTACTTTGTACAAATAAATTCTTTCAATATAAAAGTCACTCTGGAATTTCTAACAAGTAAAAAACATGGCAATTTCAATGTAGTCCAACTTAAATGAAGGCAGAGACATATAAAATCACAAAAGTAAGCTTAATATAAATAGGATTAAATGAAAATCCGCAGAATAAATCGTTGTACAAATTTATTTTTCGAATTTGAAATTTTATGTAAAATTTGAAAACATTTTTTTTCGTTTTGCCTTACAATTTTTTTTTCTGTTTTTCTTTTCCGTATCAATATCAACTTCCTTTCACATTACCAGTGTGTATATTTCTGTATTTCTGAAAATATTTTTGTTATTTAATAAATTGGATTTTCATATGAATAATGAACTTTCGGCAAAGACTTGGTAGCTTTTTAGAGATTATTTTGTCTTAAAAATCTTTTTGCTTCCACAATTTCCTAATGAAATATTATAAGCGGGAAAGCTTTGATTTCGGTTTTAATTTCGGGAACATTGATTTGTCACTGATCGCTCGCTCGCTTGGAAATGCGTTGAGCCTAGTGTGAGACTTGAAGTTTTTTTTATGTGCATGAGATGCAATTAATTAACAAAATCCTCCAACATCTTTGATTTCCTCCAGCTAAATATGAATTTTTTGTGAAAAACACATTTTTTCTCCTACTACTAAATGAAAGAATTATAAAAAACCAATAAAGCTTTTTGATACTAGCATAATAGGGTGTTTCAAAATACAAAAATTACAAATGAGATTATAACAAATAGGATTATGGCAAATGGAAATTGTTTTTAAATTGACGTCTTATTTTTGTGGCTTACATACACCATTATCTCATTTAAAATCATTAATCCTTTTCTCATAATCCCACTTGCCATAATTCAATTTGCACACACACACACACACATACACGAAAAAGTAGGTATTTTAATTAAACGAGCAAAAACTACCATCCAAATATATAATTTAGGCTTTGACTTTTAGTTTTTTTAGTTTTTTTTTTTAATTTATAATTCAGCGACATTTCAGCAACTTTTTTGTTTTCTTTGACAACTAAAATGAAAACTTAAACTTAATTTAAAAATTCTTGTCAAACTTTCGTATATTTCACATTTCAAAAAAAAAAAACAACAAAAAAAACGAAACAAAACAACAAAAAAGTTTCGTTGGTACAACACTCCATTTTCATTCAGAAAAGTTTTCGCTTCGATTGCGAATCTGGACTTAAAGGGAAACGTGATTAATTGTGATGATAAAAATCAAAATTCCTCTATAAATAGAAGGAAGAAAAGCGCTGTTAAATTGTGGAAAATTAAATCTTCTCCAACCATGTGTTCTATCGGTATATTATGTACACCATCATTTCATATACCTCCTACATATATATCTATGGTATATATACATATGTACATCCATTCCCCGTATATAATATATGTATGTACTTACTATGTATATATATTTATAAGACGACGTTTAAGGGTTTTCAATCTTTGTTGATTTTGTAGAAGGGTGTATTTTCTAAGGACTACACTTTGGGAAGAAGTTGGATATTTTGGATAAATTTTTGTTTTTTTTTTTTTTTTTGTTGGTTCGTTCGTTCCTTTTATTTTTGCATCAGTTAGCTATACTTTTTCTAGTAGTAGTCGAGCACACTCTTGCTACTATTATGTTACATAGAGATGAATTTTGTGCGATGTAAGAAATCATGGATGCGAACGAAATTCCAGTGAACTGAAAATTTCAGAATTAATTATGTTTAATATTGCGTAAGATAACGTTTAAGGCATCTGAAGTTATTAAAGTAGTAGATACGAGTATGTACCTACTTGTGCTTGTACCTACTACTTCTTGTACTATATATATAGAAATAACACTTTATGTATACTACTAATCTATGTACAGTTCGAGTACATATAAGTTCATAATTCATAAAGAATGTTGGAATGTATACAGAGAGGATACATAAAGGCAACCGACTATTGCTTTAAGGAAGGTAATTTGAGGAGATTAATAATCATCGAACATTTCCTAGAATTATTTATTTACCAAGAATATATTATGAGGTTCGAAGAATTTTGCTCGGGCTTTGACTGTAGAATATACAAAACACTTTATATAATCAGTAAAAAAGTGTAGTCAGTTGGTTTGAATAGGCCTGAACCCATATTTACAAAATTTTACAGGAAACACAAAAAACTATTTAAAAGAAAATTTCTATTCTAAAGATAAAAAATGTGAATATACAGAATATGTTAGAATCTATGCTATGTGGGCTAGGGCATTACATTTCTTTGTTATGCCATGTGATGTTCAGTCTTATTGTTAAAGGGAAATCCCCCGAAATCTACATTACCGACTGTAGCAACATTATATGCCTGTATAGTACTAGATTAACAGATGGCGCAAAAAACGTATTTTTCAAAAAATCAGGGTTTAGGCCTATTGAAACTTGGTCATCGTTAAGTAATACATTTTTAAGTAGAAGGTGGCCCAAAAGTCATTAATCGATTTCCTCAGGCAGAAACTTTGTTTGTAAATAAAAAGAATGGGTTCTGTTTGTTGATTATTTGTTTGTTTATGATTTTTCTATTTTCACTTTTTAATATTTTCATTGTTTTAATATTTAGTATATTTAACATTTTAGTTGGTAGGAAAAGTTAATTGGACAAATCTAATGCCATGAGAAATGTAAAGTTTACAACATTTTGTGGTTGACACAATTTATTTCATCTACCGAACGCCACTGACAAATTTACCTATATGTATGTAGATTTTTGTAGTTTTATGGAATTAAAGTAGACTAAGAGGGCAACAAATTGAGATTTTTCTTTATCAAATATCAAATTTGTATATGCAACACGATCACGACAAAAAGTTTTATATACTCGTAGTACATAGCTTATTATATATTTCTTTCTTGATTATTTTATTTTATACTTTTAATATAACAAATTCAAAGAAAAATCTACTTATTTTCGTTCAAATACACCTACAACCTCCTACAATCTACGTTACAAGTTAAACGGCATATACGCACAGTGTTTAACGAGCCGAACGTATTAAATTTTTTACTTTTTATTTTTTAACGTAAGGTTTTTCCTTACAAATATTTGCAGAGAGGTGCACAGCACATATAAAGGATAACTACAGCCACAATTTAAACCCACGCAAGTGTGTGTAAGGGTGAGGCGAGCAAAATCAAAAGAAAATGTATTTTTAAGGATTACAAATAAAAATGTTAGGTAAAAAATAATAATAAAAAAAAAAGAGAAAAATTGAAAGATTTAGGGTGTAGGTACCTATTTAAAGAATGAAAATTGACTTAATATGTATGCATGTATTAGTGAGTATTGTCTCTTTTAGACATTTTAAAATTTAAACCCAATGACATTTAGTAGATGTTGGTGTACGTATAATGGGGCTTACATTTAATTTGATGCTGGGGAATTACGTTCTAGGGATGTCTACTTGTGCACTTGTCTTTATACCCGTATGAGCGATGAAATTTAATTTTTGTATATTGGAATTTAAGCCATTTTTAGGGATTTCATAGTATATATGTGTGGGAATACATGTTCAAATTCTATAGAAATCACTTGAAACCTTCAGAAATTGATTAAAAACGTTAAGATTATTAATTTTAAGATCAAATTTATGGAATTTTGGAAAAAAAGGTTTTTTTTCAGATTTTCCCATACCTACTTATATCCCTTAGATTTTCGATAAAAGTTCCTTAAAAAAATCATATAGTCTAAACTACTGAAAGAATTGGCCGGAGAACTTTTTATTTCCAGATAGCTGCTTTGAATATCTATCAGAAAAAAAAATATTGTGAGACATTTCTATGAAAATACTGATTCAAAAACATCATATCAGTAAAAGATTTTTTTAAAATCAAAGAATTTCAAATCAGTTTTGAAATTACAAGCAAATTAAAGCTGAAGCTTTTACGAATCCAACGATATGTCGATGTTGGGTCTTTCTCGACGAATTTTTGTTCAGATTTTCCCAATTTTTTCTTCCATATACCTTAGATTTACCATAAAAATTATTAAAAAAATTCATATCTTTTAAACTATGGGAGCATTATTCGGAGAAAATAAACAATTTTTTTTTAAATTTAACTCTTACAGGATTACAACTGATTTTCTTGTTTTTGTATTTTTCGAAGTAATTATTTTAACATTTAAAACTCATCAAATAATGTTTATACGGGTACTCTGACTATACTTTTTCGATGGTTGTTTAATAAATTAAATATTTTTCCTATATTTAGTGTGATATGCAAATTGTATGTACCTACATATATGAAAAGCTTGGTATATACATACCCAATTGAATAAATACCCACTATTAAAGCTTCACTTCGATATACCTAACTCACCTAACAAACAAATGTTTTATGTTTTATTTTTGTCCTGGGATTGTTATGACTTTTTTTTATAAAATTTTAATTCTGAGCCATATACTACCTACAATCTATGTATGTATGGTATGGTATGTATGTATGCAGCGTACTTTAAATGTTTTACTTATACTTTGTTTTTGTCGCAGCAAAGCAAAATAAACAAAATTAAATATTCATGGTCAAGTGGCATAAAAAAAGGTTTATTTTTAATATACCTCCCTCATAAGGACTCTTCACTTATAACAACGTAATTAACTTCGTTCGTTTGCACATCGGAAACATATTTTTACTTTTCAACCTCTTAAAGGAAAGGTTACACAAAAAAAAAAAAAAAATTTGAATCTATTCCCGCACACAGTTTAAATATTTATTATGCTATTATCCATATATGTATATATATATATATATATATATATCTCTACCAAACCTACAGGGTGATCCAATTCGAGTTCCCTATGTTGGAAGCACTGTAAATCAAACAGACGTTAATAATCCAGCGTGCTTAAAGTGTCAGATGTAAGGTTGCAATACATTTCCGAAATGTGGATCACTTAACCATTACTAAACGCGGTAAAATCACATCGAAAGGATCGGCTGCTGGAAAAGGTCCAGAGTTGGCCATTTAATTGATATTATTTTTTTAAATTAATGAAATACATCCAAGGTTCGATTAATAAATTTAAAAAAAAAATCCAAAGATCTCCTATCCTGAATTTTAGAAACTGAAGTTGGATCACCCTTTATATAGCTAAAGCTAAAAACCAAGGCTATAAAGGATAACTCGCTTATTATTATGGTTGTGGCACACCGTCAAATATGGATGAGTAACTTCAATATCCATAATAATACCAAGTTTTAGTTTATGTTCAATGTTCATCCAATTTTCTTCAAAATATATTGTTCCTCTCGTATATCTGTGTAGATATTTATGTAGATGTAGGTAGATGGTGCACACACAATACTGATCATAACTTTGCCACGTTCAAAATGTTGAATTATTTAATATAAATGTCTATCGTAAGGTGTATGAATATTAAAATAAAAAAATCAACCCTGGCGCGCTTAACGCTAAAAAATCTTTTGTCTTCGTTTTTCTTCCTGTACATTTATATTCATCAGTGTATGTACAATAAATACATAAATATATAATATATGTACCTACCAGTGGCGGCTCGTGGAAATTATTGTTTTTAACCTTATAATCATGGAACTATTTTTTTAAAAAAAACATGAATAGTGTTGACCAATATACTGCTTGTATATTTTAAAGTTAGCCCTTTAAAGACACCATTTGGACCAAAAATAAAAAATTAACGAAAGTATTTACAATTAAAGTTTGAGAACTGTGAGAATGGACATTAAAGGGTTAACTTATTCCAAAATATGGCAAAAAATGCTGGAAATCCAAAATAATATAAAAATACACAATTCCAAAATCATATCTTTAATATTAAGAAAGTTCAAAATTGTGTCACTTTTTAAAAAAAAACAGCTGAATAAACCGATGGCAAGATGGTCAGTGAATGCCCAATTTTTTTTCCATTATCTTCCATCAAAATGACGTAAGTTTTTTGTTTTTTTTTTTTTAAATAGTCTCATCATGTTAGGATCAATAATACTCACGAGACGCCACTGCTACCTATCTACATATAACTACCCCCTTACTAAAAGGAAAAGCTTTAATATATCGGAAGCTATGTATATATGTAAATAACAACAAAACTTTTAGCACATCTGTGTATATCTACTACTATGTAGTAGATACATACGTACAGTACATGCTCTCGTTTTGTTCACGGGTACTATGTAAACGGCACGATGATAGAGCTGCAAAAGTTCATTATTAGTGTTCATATCAAAAATAATTTCTATATTATAACAACATAACATTCATCATTATCCGGTAGTCAGAATGGAGGCGGAGGAGAGGGTGGGGTTATTGTTTGGAATTTCACAAACAAACATAGGTACTGTCTGTATTATATTATAGATCGTATTTGTACAATAACAATACAGGTGTATTGTATGTAGGGTACGTTAATAGTTTGTGTACATTAAAAACAAATTACGTTTCATTTATTAGGACATCATCATCGAAAATGTTTTATACATACTCGTATATGGTGGCTGATGTTTGCTATTTGGAAGTGATCGGATTAAAAGCTATTTTCGTTTTGGGAGGGTTAAAACCATCATTTTGTTATTAATCCGCATATAAATACGAGCTGATCCTGTGCATGTTTTATGATTCCTATAAATTCATTAAATAAGATAGAGAGCGTGTAGAATGTAATCAGGTCATATATATTTAATGTTAGTTTATTTTGCATTACACAGACGCACGTTTTCACGTGGATGTACGTGTGTGTGTGAATTTAGACATAAAGTAGAAGTTGTAAAATTACACAAGCAAAAGATTTTATTTACTGCCAAAATGTATTTCAACATAGGTGATTAGGAGAGGTTTTTCCATTTAATTTTAGTGTTACTTGAATTAATATGCCATTTTGAAGGAAAATAATTATATGTACTATTAATTATGAAAATCTATACAATTTTTCTCTTTTATCAGTGGTTCCAGACCAGCTGAACTTCATTGCATTATCTTCTCCTTAAATTAATATAATTCATTAAGACCCTTCCTTGATGACTACAACAACCAAATTTGAGCCTCCTCCCCCATAAGCTGATCGAATTGTTGTAATTTACTATACTTTGTGTCGACGTAAAAAAGGTTCTGGTCATCCTTAATTATCGTTTCATAAATAAAATTAACTGGTCATATTAATATATATTCAAACAATAGAGATATATCTGTACAATACAGTTTTTCAACAATAACGTTTATTATTGATTGATAATATAGAAATAGAGAAATTTATCATAGGCGGGATAAAAATTCAGTTGAAAAACGCTCCTAATTTGCATAGAAAAAAAATTACGAATTCTGATCCCACCTTTTAATCGCGTAAATATCGCCTCGACAATCGTCCGATCATTTTAACAAGCACAACCAAAAATACGATGGGAAATATTTTCCTGCGTAATAATGTCCATCAGGTTCAACACTTCTTTTCGGGTATTGCGTTGAGAACTTTTTGTTGTTGGGAAATTGTTTTTGGTCGCGGTCACATCAATGAAACCAACACGATGTATGCGTAAAGCTTCAAAGGCCCGTTACACAAAGGAAAAGACCACAATAAATGAACCGAACGAACATGTTCACATCTACATATACAAATATATTTTACATATACATATACGTATGTAGATGTGAATATTGCTTTTAAATGTCATATTCCAGGTTTATAATAGGGAGTTTTAATAACCGAAACTCTATTGAATGAATTTTCATCCCAATTAAAGTTTGTTAATTTTAGAAATTTACTTCAAACGTTTTCTAATGAGAATATGGTTGGATCTAATTGGTCTAAGGATAAGTTTTGATGGGATTCGTAATATCTTTAATAGCCTCTTAAATATTAAGCATTCTAAATGCTTTTTTTTAAAAATTTATCGTTCCATGTTTTTTTATTGTTCGATATTAAGAGCCTTATCAAAACCATCAGAATAAGAAAAATCACCCTCCTAAATACACATCATATACGTCACATACTTATGCCTCGTAATGAAACTAATTACCCCTCGTCGATAATAAATTATGATTATTTAAGTACCTTATTACTAACTTACGGCACGACGACATTACGACGTGGCGACGACATTCCACACCCGCATGTACAATTAATATATAAGAGGTGGAAAAACAATGATGATAATTTTCTTTTTTATTATGTTTTTTTTTTTGTTTTTCTTTCAGGAGACCTATTTGTGCTTGTCTTCAGTATGGACTCAAGAGAATCATTCGAAGAAGTGATACGGTTACGGGAACAAATTTTAGAAACTAAATTAAGTGCCATATCTGGTTCATCAGGTGGGCGTTCAAAGAAAAATTTGCCTAAAGTGCCAATGGTTATTGCTGGAAATAAATGTGATAGAGATATGAAGTGAGTATAGATTTTTTTATAAATATAATTTCTATGTACATCAGGGACGGAGCGTACATTTTTTTAATGACGGAAATTTTTTTTTTTAATTTTTGAAGCTATTTTTGCATTCTGAATTATCAATAACCTCATAATTTGTATTTTTGCTCTACCACAAAAAGTATACTCCATTATTAAGGTTTTTTTCCTTTTTTAATAATTTCTATACGGAAGTACTCCTTCCGTAACATGTTAACAAAATTCGTGACTGTTCTACATATACTTTCGGTGTTATCTCCCATTAAAGTTGAATTAAGTTTGATGGGATTTCCAAACATAATATTATAAGCTCGTTAGACCGCATCTAAGATGTTCAAGAAAAAGTCCTAATTTTATTTTACCATAAGAAAAGGCAACTTTTCCGTTAGTGCAAGTCTTTTAAATTGAAAAAAAAAACAAAAAGTGAAAATTTACGTTCATACAAATTTAATTTAATTTATGTTATCCAGTATGAAGGAGATTTTGCACACCAAACACAAAAAAGGCCACGTACAAACAGCCAACAGCATTGATTATCGACGCCCAAATAACCCCCCTAGCGTCCGTCATTTTCAATGCAAATATCAAGTTAGAAACATATTTTTGCTAATTTTCCAAATATAAAATCATAGAGCCAAAATACATTTCTTTGGCACACGTACGACGCGACGCCATATAAGAATTTGAAACTTCCAAGCACGTAAATGTGGAATTTTAAGTTTAGGCGGTGTAAATTCATTTTTCATAATTTTACATTTTTCCTTTAATCTTTCGTTATAAATGAATCAAAAGAAGTTGAGCAATTCAGATATTCTACATAACGAAGCGTGAAGCGAGCAAAAAGTTATACAAAAAAAAATATTTCAAACGAGAATTACATATAAGGCTGTGGCTGTGGCTTTTGACATTCATAATTTCGGTTAGGAGAAGAGAAAAAAAGGATTTCCAACTTTTATTTCGATAATAACTAAAGGTAGAACTTTCAAAGAGGCGTAATTTTGTTGACTCTAAATTTTATGTCCACCAAAATGGAGTTTCAGATAGATAAATTTCACTCCACCATATTTTTCACAATTTTAGTGTTAAGGATTGATGTTGGGGTTAACTGAAAAATTATAAGAATAGCTTTTCCAGTAGTAGACATAACGGAGCTTTAAGCTAAACAATTTGTATAATTGTTCGACTGGTGGATTTTAGAGGATATTCATACACAAAAAACATTTGTAGGGTTTTTAAGGATAGCAAAGACAATAAAAGCTTACCATTTGATTCGTTTTCGTATTTTCGAAACTCTTCTGGCATTTCCAATGTTTTAGGGAATAGGGAAATTGAATACATTCGATAATAATTTCCCATTTTTTTTTTTTCGTTTTTCTTTTAGAACCGTTCAACGTGAAGAAGCCATATCATATTGTGCAACACAGGACTCATCATGTGTGTTCGTTGATTGTTCAGCAAAAAAATGCCAACGTGTTGATGATCTTTTCTACGAATTATTCAATGCCGCCAATTTACCCGCCGAAATGGCACCAAATCATCATAAACGTGTTAGCACCGCATTTGGATCACCGTGCACATTACCGCCGCACGTACCATCGAATCGTTCGAAAAAATGTACGCTGTCCATTAAGCGTCGATTGAGTGATGCATGCGGTGTTGTTGCGCCAAATGTACGACGACCAAGTATCCGAACCGATTTAATGATAATGCGTACGAAAACTTGTTCGCTGGGCGATGGCGAAGGACCGGGCGGCGCTTCGGCATTAGGACGAATTGCAAGAAATACGAATGGATGTACGATACAATAATTTTGCTTTTTGTGCTGCTGTATGAACTTTTTTTTCTTTTTGTTTGTTTTCTCCATGTTTTTCCATACAAAAAATTTGAAGAAAACATTTTTGCTCTAAGATCACTCGCTCCGAAAACACGCGTAACTCAAAATGGCGTAGAGATGATTTAATCGAAATTTTGGATTCAAGGTTTCTGGGGTGGCCGAGAACGGCTGGTATTGAAAATCGGCAAAATACCCCTCCCATACAAATTTATTATTTTTTCGGGCTTTTTCCCACTAAATAATATAGAATTTCGAAAAATTTATAAATAGAAAATAGTATTGTGTGACCATTTTTTGAAAATTTCTTTTTTTTTCCAGTAAAAAATTTAGGCAGCGTTTTCTATGAGTATTCAAATTCTAATTCTATGAGAATAAAAATCTAAGTCTTTAAGTGAAAAATATATTTTGTAAAGAAAAGTGTTTTTTGTGGATTTGATAATGTTTATCAAATAGATTCGGGAAGTATGTTTGCTTTTGAATTTTGCACAAAACTTGAAAGGGTTCTAGCTCAATTTTTTGAATATGTAACTATTTTCGTCATAATTTTTAAATGATCAATGATACTATACCAAAATTCCGATTCCGATTTCGATAATCAAGAAAACATACTTCAATAAAAAAGGATTAACATATTTTAATTGTCTATATATATACTTATATATATAGCTAAAGTTTAAAGTTATATAAGAGTAATTTGTTAAGTTTATATTTAGAAATTAATTTTAAAATAGGAGAACATTGTATATGAAACTCCATATTTAATTGTAAGACACCACCACCAACATTGCTTAGTCCAAGATTTACTTATAAATGAATGGCTAACAATTGTGTTAAATAAGTTTTTTCTATAATTATTTAAAATTGCAAAGAAACAAAAATTCATAACTGTAAGAAGTGGACAGCAACGTTTGGAAACAATATTTGTTTTAAAATGATTTTTGTAAGCTTTTGTACTCCATATTAGAAATGGCCGGAAAGCAAATGTCGGCAATGGGCTAAAATAACAAACGAATATCTCTAACTAAATAGTTTGACGCAGTGTGCACCATGTATGAAGAAAGTGTTATGTCAAAAATGAGCTTTTAGCTTTTTATGCGTTTATCTCGTTTGGCAAGAAGTTGAAAAATTAACTCCATTTATGACAAATCATACGTGATTGTAGAGTTTCAGCTGTTTTGGATTTTTATGCCTGCTCTCTGCCTGCACGGTATTTGGGTATCTCAAGTTGAATTTGTTTCTTTTTTTTAAATAAATTGACAGTTAAATAACATAAGGTAACCCAAAAAGAAATTAGTATTTTATATATTTACAATCAAATTAGACGGGTGACCCTACATCAACATCAAATAAAATTTCTGTCATCAATAATTTTCTCATTTTTTTTTTTTATTTGGTCGTGCTCCTGTTGCTGACGACAATCACAAGGAAGAAAATAAAATTCTATGTCAAAGAATAATAAAAGTGGCATACTTTCTCGTATTTTGTTGCAGTCAAGAGCTGGGCCACAAAATCTTTAATTTGTCCATTAAAAGTATTTAATTAAAAAAAAATCCTTTCATATCAAATATCAAAGCAATTTTAAGTCAAATTCATTCTAATCATTATTCGGGTTAAGTTTAAATTGAAAAATTGGTTGATCTTCGATTTTGTATTTATTTACATAAAACATATACTTCAAGGACAGAGTCAGTCCCGTTTTACCTATATAATTTCTTAATAAATATTTTTTACAGTACATCACTAAATCAAATACAAAATCTACCATTAAAATTCGTTTATCCTGCGCAATTGTTGACGCTTCGCCACTGATTGAAATTGACAAATAAAAGTAAAATTAAAAAAAAAGCCAACATTTAATTTGGAAAATATTTCACTTTATGAATATGAATTTTATTAGATATCCTCAAGGAGACAAAATTCAAAACACAACTAAATAAATGTTAAAAACAAAATTTTCTGATAAAAAACATTAAAATATTTTGATATTAAATTTATTAAAAATATTTCTATTTCCTTCCCACCAATTAACATCTACTATCTATCTACCTACTTACATAATATTATTATACAAATAAATAATATGCAATTACCCGAAATATATTAAAAAAAAAATATATAAAAAATAAAATTAAAAATTATTAACAGTTCTATATTAGATATTTCTATATTCTACTACATACATACATATACATATACATATACATACATACCAACATACTTATATAGATAAATCTTTACAAACATTGTCAAAATAGCTGTCGTTATTTTGTTACAAAAAAAAAAACAAAAAAATTTACAAAAACAAAAAAAACCAAAAAAATATATCAAAAAACAAATAATTTTTTAAAGTTTTTACATTTTTGTCATTTTACTGTCACTGTTTAATAAAAAATAAAATAAAATAAAAAAAAAAACTATCAAAAAAAAAGACCAAAAATAAATTTAAAAAAAGTACTTTACAACAACAAAATATAAGTAATAAATAAAATAAATATTTTTTAATGTAATTATTTGAAAGATACAAAAAAGAAAACAAATATAAAAAATCGCTTTATCATAAATTGCAATTATTTGCTATAATTAATTAATTAATTAATTAATGAATTCAAGCGGTGTGAATATAGTTTCAGATTAATAATAATTAAATTATCGACAAAGAGTTAATTCTGAATTATTAAAATCGATCGTTTTGTTTTGTTATGAGGGCAGTTTGCTTTATTGCATAGACGGCAACTAAATGAAGTGTGGTGTGTAAGCTTTTCGTTAAAATTGGGGTGGCTTATTAATTTAAAATGGACGGAAATCCACATTACCTTTCAAAAATACGATTCGCTTCGTATATGTGAAATGTGCAGTACTTTTGGGTATTTTTCGTCCATTTTTATTGTGCAGCTAACTTCATTCTGCATCGTCAATATAAATGACTGCAAAGCCCGGTGTCAGTGTGTAACTCACATTTTTTATCGACAATACCGTCATTTGGTCCTAGCAATACAAATTCGGTTTCGTATTTTTATCTAAAAATCAGATCAGATGAGAAATTCTCTACAGAAGAGCAGAAGAGTTCATTGTATATCTCCAGCTCATCAGTGAAATATTTAAATTATATTCCTTCAACTACATGTTACCAGGATTTGTGCCTGTTATGTATGAATATTTAATTTAAAAAAAAAACCCATTTTAAACTTAACCTACCTTTGGGATTGGTATAAATAAAATGTCAACTCAAGTCTACTAAACAATAAGTTCAGGTCGAGGTAGAGTGATTTTTATTGCATTTGAATTTGAATTTTGCAATGGCTGGGGAATTGCACTACATGTTCATCCTCTGCAATATGAAATTGAACTCTAGAGAGATGGTCAATTCTTCGTATATTTATTCGCCCAACTTATTTTTATTGTCGGTGACCTTTTTTCTGCTTTTCTTGAATAACTAAAACAATTTTTATTTATGAAAACGAAAACAACAAAAAAAAACACAAAAAGAGTTTTATGAATAATTTGTTTTTATTGTTTTTTTTTTCTTCTTTTTTTGAATACAAAAAAAAACAACCAAAATAATTTCCACAAATATATTACCATCCCAACCACACTTTATAGGGCATCATAACAATAATTAAAACAAACGGTGTGCGTACAAGGGTTATGTATACAGAGAGAGAGTTGAACTAAATGACGGAAACGGAGAAGATAACACACACAGCACATATAAAAAAAACAACAACAAAAAAAGGGGGGAAAAATAGAATTTTCATTTTTCCTCCCGGAAAACCATCATTTACATAATTTTTTAATACAATGCCGCAGGAATTGATAATTTAATTAACAACCCTGGCAAACAGTTACAAAAGATCGTGTTCGTCCTACATTTTACTGTACCCATTTACCCCCTCTCTCTATATATATATATATCTCACTTTCTCTCTCAACACTATAAGCAATTTGCGTGGGAAAAATGCCTGGCAATTAGGCTTTGCCGAACGGGAAAAAGCTTTTATGAGGCGCGCTGCAAGTTTTTAAAACAAATTAGACGCTGGTCTTCACTCTCTCTCTGTGTATGTGTGTGTGTGTTTTTTTTTATGCAGACGTAAACAGCATCATAACAGAAACACTAAAACTTTATGTTACTACTTAAAAAAAAAAATAGGGGGTGGTAGGAAAATCATTAGTTTGTTGTACATAAATAAATAAAATTAATTATAACAAAAGAAAATTACAAAAAATAAAAAAAAAATGTTAAAAGAGTTGATAGTTATTGTTGTAATAATAAGCTTTTTCGTAATTTAAGAAAGTTTGTAGATGTGTGACATTGTTACTTACATATTTAGTTATTGTTTAAGCAAAAAAAAAAATAATAAAAATAAAAAAACAAAAAAAAAATTTGTATTTGTGATATTCATACAAAAAATATTATAAACAAAAATGAGAAATCAGAAATTATAAGAAATTGGCTCTCAAAAAATAAATAAAATGAAGCTCTGAATTGATTAAAGTTTCTTTTCATGTGATTTCTGGTACCACCTGTGTTGCTTTTGATTGGAATTATCTAGCTTTTCCACAGCTATCACTTCTCACTTACTCCAGCTACCCTCCCCCCCACTCTATATATTGGATACAAATAGACAAATGGATCTGCTAAATGTTGAATGTGCACCTGCCCCGGAAATAATGAACAATAAACAATTTTGCTAATGAAAATTGTAAACAAAAAAGGCTTTTTAATAAATGGGAGAAATGTAGAAGCTCGTCTTTTATTTTGCACAATTTCAGTTAAAGATCAACGAGAATCATCATTTCAGGTAAAGATCTACAAGATGCATCGATATCAGAAAACTGATAACGCCATTAGAATGGCCGTCCCTTAAAAC
>JANSTT010008668.1:0-26190 GCA_026745375.1 Platyura marginata | reverse complement strand
CCAACTGTCGATGGCAGCAACAGTTGTCAACTGTGGCCAACTGTTAAAAGTATCAGTTCGTGTAATCGTAGCATTAGTGTGTGTTTTAATAGGTTTAAAAGAAACTTTAATCTTACCTAAAAATGTCCTTAAAATTTGCTGTACTCTGTTTCTTACGGAGATAAATTTCTATATTTAGATTTGATCTGGATTTTTGTTTTTGTTTGTCAACTCCGCCACTGTTTTTGTTCTATATATTTATGGTTTTAAAAATAAAAATAAAACTAAACTTTAATTTTTTAAAAATAGAGTAAGCTAAATAAATTTTCAATTATTTATATTTAGCTGAAATATCACCACCTACTTAATATCTACTTTAA
Organism: Platyura marginata; assembly: GCA_026745375.1. NCBI lineage: Eukaryota > Metazoa > Arthropoda > Insecta > Diptera > Keroplatidae > Platyura > Platyura marginata. The sequence continues at coordinate 25,831 of JANSTT010008668.1, read as the reverse complement.
ATACCTCCCACTTTTCTCTCTCAAATCAAATAAAATGAAAAAACACTTTAATTTTAATTACGTTACAAATTATTTTACATTTAGGCTGGAACAATAAGTGCTGTACATGAATTAATTCAACAATTTAATCCAATTCATTTTCATTTTATTTGGAATGAATTTAATTTATTAGAAATCTGTATAGCGTACATCAACCAAAACTATGCAACCGGTACAGATTTAGCATGTCAGACTGAACTAATTGATGTTTGTACAAATTTGGTAGCTGGTAATTTATTTATATAATTGTTAAATCGATATAAATTTATTTCTATACTTTCTTAAATAAAGGTAAAATATATTCAGATATGAAATATACAAAATATGCGGATGATCTATTTCGGCATATAATAAAAATGTTAAATATTTTTCATCATGTATTTACAAATGTGCGACCCATTTTTATACCGAAAGGACAGAAAAATGATATTTTTATTGGTTCGAAAGAATTTCAAATATTCAGCAGTTTGGGTTATTTTGGCAATGATTACTTCTATTTGAAAATCTATAATTTGATTAAAACATCTTATGCCGGCTATAAGGTAAGAAAAATGTCCGCATTTTAAATATTTAGTAGTAGTAAACAGACATACTTTTCCTATTATTAAATTTTTTTTTAAAGAATTCTTTTAAAAGTATGGTTGCCTATAGCTAGATTAATCTTGAATTTACAAAAAAAAATCTTTTACTGCAATTATCTTAGAGCTATTCATTTCAAGGAAATTTTATACTCAATTCCACATTCGACAATTAATATATGTAGATAATTTATATGTTTTACGGACAATTTATCGCCAGGTAATATTTCGCTTTGATTTAAAATTACAACCGGGCGAATGTCACCGTTTCGATCTTGTGTTATCTTCTGTTTTTACCTCGGAGATAAATTATTTGTTAGACGGCGATTTGTCTTGAGATAAATTATCCTCTTAGAAAATATTTTGAGATACAGACACAGTTTTTCGATATTATGTGAATCCTGTTAGACATAAACTGTTTTTTGATATAATTTACCCTGGAGATAAATTATTTGTTAGACGACCAATTGTCTTGAAATAAATTAACCTCTTACAAAATATTGTGAGATACAGTCACAGTTTTTCGATATTATGTGAATCCTGTTTGACATAAATTCTTTTTTAATATAATTTACCCTGGAGATAAATTATCCCCTTAGAAAATATTTTGAGATACAGACACAGTTTTTCGATATTATGTGAATTCTGTTTGAGATAAATTGTTCTTAATGTAATTTATTTGGGAGATAAATAATTTAGACGAATTGTCTTAAGATAAATTGTCATTTTTTTTTATCTTGTGTAAATATTGTTTGACCTAAATTGTTCGTGATGTGACCTTAGAAATAAATTGTGCTCTGATAAAATATTGTAAGATTAATGATCGATTAGCCTAATTAATTTCTTGCTTAGCCGACAATCTATACGAAGAGATGAGCCATGTTTCCAATATGCTATCCTAGACTATTAATTTCTTTTCAATTTTTTCTTTAAAACAATGTAAAATTAATTAATTAAATTAAATAACTTCTATATCATACTTGGCTAATTGAACATCCTTTAAACTCACGCAACCAGATACTTCAAACTCAGGCAACTAACTTTTATATTTATTTTCATAAACTTAAGAACTTTAAAAAAAAAGAAAGAAGTAAAAACAAACTTTATTATTTTCATTTCAGATATCCATTAACAAAGAAGCTGGCTTGACAATAATGACTTTGTTAAAAACATGTTTACATTCTCTTGCAGTTATTTTAGAAATTAAACCCTCTGAAGAGATTCCTGATTCAATTAAACTAATTGAAGAAGTTCTAATATACTTATCAACAATAATTAATTTTACCCCAAAGAGATGTGTTATTTGCATAAAGCAGCTGTTAAAGTATATGTTCATGATGAATTTTATTAGTAGAACGAAACAATATGAATATTTTAACGAAAATCTATTCGAAATTAATGATCTGAGTAAAGCTACAGAAGTTTTTGATAAAGTGGAGGAGTTTTCGAATTATAAACCTTTGACAATATCCATTAGTGAGAAATCAAATAATATAAGTAATTACATCAAGATATTTGAGCCAATCGTAATTCAATGTCTAAAGGTGAGTTGTAGTTATTTAGTTATATTTTTAAAATAGATGCGCCAAATATGTTAATGTACCGACTATTTCATTTGACGATAAATTACAAAAAACAAAAATTTTAATCTAAATAGAAATAGTAAAATATACTAAATTAGTAATTGTGGTTCTTTATTACTATTTTTAGGGTTTTTTTTAATTATTATTATTATTCTTATCATAGGCGTCCGCTTACTAAAAATTGTTAGGGGGGCACAATTTTTTTTTACGCAATGCAAAAACCAACTCCCCAAATAACATTACCAATAACATAACCCGTTGCATCAAGACCTCGATTGGCGTTTTTAATTGGTTCCACAGAAAGCCAACACAAATCGAAATAATTTAGATAAATTAAAATTCAAATATTTCAAAATTAAGAGAATTCAGAATTCAGATACTTCAAAAATTAGATAATGCACAATTCAGATGATTCAAAATTCAGATAATGCCCCCCCCCGAGCGGACGCCTATGATTCTTATTATAGTTTGTTTTTCAAAATTAGCCTATAATGTAAAATTAAAAAAAAAAAATCATTTCCGGAACCACAGATACAGATTTTTGTATTCATAACAAGTTTATATAGTAATATATCGATGGCTTATATACAATACCCGTTAACTCATTTTTATGTGCTTTTCAGGAGACAGTAAAAACTTTATTGTTTTCTATAGCGCATTGAGTTAGCGGATGGTCAAACATTGCAAAAAAAAACGAAATTCTTAAAAAAAATTTATTGTGATAATTTTACCATAGGGTCAGTGTTGTATAAACATCAATTTTATGCAATAAAAAAAAATCGGTAAAAATGAGTTAGTGGGTATTGTACTCGTATATAAGCCATCGATATTTTTATTTTAACCCATTTTGAGCTTCTTTTAAGTCTTCTTTTAGAGAAAACTATTTATTTCGATTCAATGATAATGAAAAATTCAATACTTAATCATTCAATTAATTTTCAATACCAGAATTAATATTTATTTATTATTTACTATCACTTATCACATACAAAAAATCTAAATCGTTCTCTTTTTTCTCTTTTTCCTTACTGTCTGCACGTCATCCATATAGCTTTAAATATATTTATTTTGTGCTACACAAATAAATTAAATATGTCTGACAATTATATAACTCTTTACAGAGAAAAATGATTTTATAACTATAAATAATATCATGAATACTTTCTATACTTACTCAGGTACTTAGCTTTGATATATTAAATACCAGCTATTAAAATTCAGATATAGACTATCTACAACAATACAACCCTCTTATTTTGGTTTTCAAAACGACTTATCGTTTCTGTTTGTACAAGACCAGCTTAAATATAGAATATTTTAAATTAATACAGAAGAGAAACAAATACATATTTTTGAATTTTTACTTACTCGTATATTTCTATATTATGCATAAAGAGATTTACATAATAACACATTTTTATTTTTAAATATGTATGTATGTATGCTTTCGTCTATATATATATATAGATTATGTTAAACTTTCAAGTTTACTTTCTTATCATACATATGTATGTAGACTGGCAAAGACTTCTTTAGTTATTTATGTAGATTAGTATTTTCAATATTCATCCTATAAAAGGTTGCCGATCTTATAAGTAACAGTATGCTTACATGTGGTACACTTTCCTTTGGGACAGTGGTCTGGGCATTACCTAAACTAAACATTTGTACTAAAAAAAATAAAATAATTGGAGTATTTTTCAAAATTAGTACCTCCATATATACTCAAAAAAATACTCATATCAAATATTCAAAACTAAAATACTTATATTACTTGAGTTTTTTTTGAGTAACTTTAGAAAAAGTTAACCCTTTAAGGTCCACACATTTTGAACATGAAAAGTTTATCCAAAAATTTTCAAAAAGACACTTGCCTTTCTCAGAATTTTATTGTAAATGCTTTCTTTAATTTTTCAATTTTTGAAAACATTAACCCTTGAAGGTCCAAACGATTAACCTTTAAAGGGTTAACTTTTAAAAATATGATAAAAAGACAAAGAATGTGTACCTGAACAAATTGAATTGAATTTTAATTTTTTTTTTATTAACCCTTTCATGTTCAAAATGTATAGACGTAAAAGGGTTAACTTTTTCCAAAAATTTTATTTGACAAAAAATGCTGGATTTTTAAAATAATATAAAAATACAAAATTTCAATATCATATCCCCACATTTTTTTATTCGATCAAAATGGCGTAATTTTTTTGTTTTTTAATTATCCCAACCATTATAATTTATCACAAGGCGCCACTGCATTTTTTGGCAAATGAAACCTTAAAATACTGTTAGAAAAACGTAAATTTTTTGTTTTTTTTTTTTAAAAGTAGTATATTGAATAACCTATCGTCAAAATCTTAAAACGACGATTCACAATTTAGGATCGTTTAATCAAATATTCAGATGTTTTTTATGATGTACTTCAGTTTTTCATTGTTGATGATCTAAAAAAAGAGTATTATTCTATACATACATACACATAACAGCTATTCGTAATAGTTTAGATTTTCTAATAAAATACTTCAAATGTACAAAAAGCTATAAATTTCAAACAGAGTAGAATTTATATAGTCATAAACATAAAAAAAAAGAAAAGCTTTGAGAATAAACAATATAGGTAGAGTAGATACTTATTTGAACTTTGAACACACACATACATACATACATAGATGGAAAAAAAAGAAGAACAAGAGAAAAAAAAACATATGTTTTGATTATATTTTGTTGTGTTGTTCCAACAATCGTATGTGAAAGTCTTGTATTTTACCATGATATTTTGATAACCATCATCATCATCATCATGTTGTGTGTGTTGTCATATATTTTTAGTATACTTAACTTAAGATTCTTTTTTCATCCTGAGCAACATCATATATTAGATGTATGTACTATACATTGTACACATTGTTACATATAAGGTGTACTTATATTATATTCTAATATATATGTATCTTAGTTAAGTGTATAATATATGTATATTATGTTTTTCAGTTGTTTGCAAAATCTAATTCAGAAATTCAGTCAGCAATTTTGGAAATGCTATGCCAAGCCTTGGAATATAAAGTAAATTACTGTTTACTTGATTCCAATAATGTTTTCATTGATTTTGTCCTGAAGCTACTTGAACTTATTGAGACTGGTACAGTAAGGTAATTTACATACCATCAGAAAATGCAAAACGCTCTTCAAGAGCATGAATAAATTAAAATAAATTTTGTCAATTTTTTTTTTCTCTCTTATTTTTTTTGTTCGTTTCTTTTCAGAAAAAGCGATGTTGTTATAGCGAATATAATAAAATTTCTATTCTATTTGTCGAAACAAGGAGATAAAAACCTTATTACAATACCAAAAATAATCAACATAACAGACACGCTGCTCGCAAATAGCGCAATAATAAAGAGTGGCACGCTTGCACTGAATGAAATAGCGTATGAATTCTTTTTTCAGCAAATCAATTCAGATTCGGTGGATGTAGATTTAAAAACAAAAGAAATTAACACACAAAAGGAGGTTGCATTCAGTATGTTAATTAAGTTTTTGGATACGGAAGAGGTAAGTTGAATAACTATAAATTTCGTATATTTTGGTTGAATGTATTTGTGTACGTATGAATATGTATGCATGTGCACAGATGTATGTGAAGAGAATTATACAGTGACTAGGGAAATTTTATTTTCTTTTGTAGAAGAAGCACGATACATATTTACATTCTAAATAAAACATTGTTTTAAAAACAATTCTATATACTACGTTGTTTACTGATTTTTAAGAAAAATATTAAACAAGAATATTTTTAAAAATTTTTTTAAAAATATGTTATGTATATGTATGCAGATATAAATGAAGAGATTTATTCAGTGGCAAGGGAAATTTTATTTCTTTTGTAAAAGAATGATATTTACATTCTAAATAAAATAAAAAAAATAAATAAATAAAATAAAATAAAAACAATTCTAAGGATTGCATTGTTTACTGATTTTTAAGAAAATTATTAAACGAGAATGTTTTTAAAAAAATTTTAACAGTAGCTTTATTAGTTTGGTTTCGACAATTTTAAATTTTTTGTATTTTTTAATTTACTAAGTACATACCTACCGTATTTAACCCTTTCGCGGACACGTCGGCATAGGCCGACACTACTAATGGCTTAAAGTGGGACACGTCGGCATGTGCGGACACATAAAAAATGTTTTCAGTGAAAATGAAATATTTAATAAACCACAAACCCAAAACTGAAATCCGAATTTAAATACCTGCATTAAAACCCAAATAATTACATGTGTCAATTTGCGAAAATTTTCTAAATTTCATGTGTCCGCGAAAGGGTTAAATAGTTTTTTAGCAATTTTCATTTGTATTCATTAAAAAATCGAGTATATGTACCTATTACCGTCCTAAAAAAATTCCTACTGATTTTCATCTGTTCCTATTTCTAACGTAATGTCAAAAATGAATTTTATTCAAATTTCATAATTTAATATCACCTTTTTTTTTGGATAGATTTACCTCGACTTTTCGACTTTTTTAAAAAAAGAAAATTATGTTCATATCAGAAATTCAAAAACTATACCTAATGTGGACATCTAAACAATTTTAAACCATTTTTTCTAATAACTATCTAATCTATCTTAATTTTTTATAAATTATTTTTTAAATACTATAATCACCTCTAACTCACCAAAGCAGTTACACAATCGAAATACTTAAATCACTAAACTAAACGATTTTTGTTGTTGCTTACATTAACCCAAAATATTCTATTTACCCAACAGATTCCTATCTTAATCACTGAGTATTTATATAGCGGAATATTTTCCTTGGTTCTATATACTCTGATATTTATTCATAGTAAACTGTAGCAGCAACAATAGACGACGTTACCATATGTCAACAATGGGTACTGTGTCAGAAATAGGTACACTTTAAGTTTATTTTAAAAAAAAAGAAAAGAAAAACCGCGGTTGTTCATGTCGTATGATTAGTTCAGAATTCTAATTTTGGATTATTCAAAAAGTTTGTAATACAATTTTTTTTTTATATTGAACTCAAAAATATCAAAAAATATTTTATTTTCAAAACTTAAATATACAAATATTTTCAACGTTAAATTGCAAAAATCGATCCTTTTGCTAACTTTACGTGTAGAATAAAATATATCCAACATGTCTTTCTAACATATAAAGTTAAGAAGGTTATTTATACCTATGTATATATATTTGTATACATGTTCTTATACATGTTCCTTGTATCATTCTTCTATAAGGATTCACCTACATTGTGTAGACATGTTATATAATGAAAGTACAAGTAGATACACATATGAATAATGGTATCTAATTTCATCCGTCATTCATTTCTCACCAGTTCAAGTTTATTTTCTGGAGGTAAATGTTGGATGTGTCAATTATTAATGACTTTAATACAATGGGAGAGAAGTAAAGGGATCGGATTAGTATAGCGTCCAAATGTATATTAAATTCAAACTAGTATAGGTAGGGTATTACATTAGATATTAATAAGCTAAATACATAAATGATTGGAAAAAAGAAGTAATACAATTCTGATTAATTAATATCGAAAATCTAATTAAAATTAAATTTACTTTTTCCAACTAATACACTTTACATACATAAATATTTATTTGTATCTATCGCGGTAGGGAGAAAATGTTTACCTACCTATGCATAATATTAAAATAAAATCAATAATTTTTCAAAATGAGCGTAGATTAAAGCACAGAACCATAATTTTAAACATTCCCCGTTTCTGCTCGAAAGTATTCGTTGAAATACGAAGTGAATCGTAATTGATAAAATGACAGTTAAACGTTTTGAAACGCATAGCGCCCGCGCGTTGCAAATTATGCGTGAATACGAAATTGTTGTATTTGTCACTTAAAGTTTAAGAGCAAAGTTGAACCATACACATAAAAATAAAATGGCCGTCAAAGTCAAAGACAGAGCCCGCTTCTCCAAATTTGTAATTTTCTGTTACAAAACAGGCATTTTTTTTATTCAAAATCCAAAATAAAGATATTCAAAATATTTTTTCTGTTAAATATTAATTAGGGAATATATTTGTATGAAAACAAGGGTTGTCCAAAATTTAATTTATTTTTTCCATATAATGAATACTGAATCCAATACAACACTGAGTGTAAAAAAAAAAATCTATTATTTTATTTCCTAAGAACTAACTGTGTTTGACTCTGGTTAAGTATGAACATAGCTTACAGTCTTACGATGTGATTAACTTGTAGGAGTCCACAATACATATTCATTTTTTGTTATGTACCTACTTGTCTACGTATATTTTCTTGTTTCGGTTCAAGAGAACATGAACATAAAATTAATGGTCCAAGTTTGTGAAAAAGGTTTGGCAATTTGTCCGATATTCGAAGATTTGGAAATAGTTTATTTCTTACATGAATTTCTTTAATTGAAACTCTTTTTTATCTACATCTTTGGCAAAATTCATTTATTAAATATTAAAGCCTATAGCTTATAGCTGCTTAAAACTACGAAATTCCAATTTTTCTTTAAAGTCCTTGGAATATTTGTTTTCTTTTAAGAAAAAAGTTGAAGTACTTTGTATTTTTCTTTTTATACTTTTATTCAATTTACATAAATTAATTATTAATTGAGAAAAGTACTTTTCTTTCGAATTAGATTTTTGTTGTTGTTGTTGAATTGATTTTGTCTTTTATTTAAAAAATTTTTAAAAAAATATTCAAAATTGGCAAAAAAAATATTCCATCAAGAACTTCACAGGAAGGATCTTGAATATCTTTATCTTCGTAATTCGACTTAAAATTCCACGAGAAAGACGATGTTGGATACTACTGTGAATATTAAGGGGCATTACAAACTCCGTACCAAAATTATAATACCCTTTGATGCTAAGCTTATACGGATATAAAGGCTTTGAAGACGGAACATCTAAAAATGGCAACAATGTATCGGCTCTCCAGGAGTTTTTCGATTAAATTCGGTTTTTTTCATGGTGTACACGAAAAAAACTTTGACTTGGTGGATCTGGTTTTGGTATTGCGATAGTCCGATAGTGTTGACACTAAAATTACAAAAAGAATTGAAGCAATTGGACACTGTTAATTGTCTCTTTCCAAAATATCAAAGAGTGTCGCCATATAACTATGGATGCTTTGTACAATTTACACAGTTTTTCTTAATAAAATATTTCATCTGTCCATCCATCGATTTTTTGCAATTACGATTTTCTTAGCAATTTAGTTCTTCGAATTTTCTATGTCCGTATGGTATTAATCAAAGAGTATCATAACTTTGGTACGGAGTTTGTAACGGAATGTAGAAAAAATTAATATAAGAATAATTATAGACAATAAAGACAAAAATAAAGATTTCATTGTTCCACAATCTACTGTTATGGCGCTGCAATCAATTTGATGTCATTTCTAGGGTTTTTAAAATCATTTACTCGAAAAATATATAAATTTTGGAAAAAATGAATATAACAAAAATGATAGAGAATGAAAAAATGAAGTTTCATGACCTACCGTTATGGCGCTGCCATCAATTTGATGTCATTTCTAGGGTTTTTAATCATTTACTCGTAAAATATTTGAATTTTGGAAAAAATGAATATAACAAAAATGATAGAGAATGAAAAAATAAAGATTTTATTGATAAACCGAAAAGTTCCACAATCTACCGTTATGACGCTGCAATCAATTTGATTTAATTTCTAGGATTTTTAATCATTTGTGTTCAATTTTACTCATTGTATAATTATTGTACCGACAAAATAAACACGAACAATGTCGTAGTACTCGGCGTAGCCAATTATATTTTTCTTAATTCTCTCTATTATTTATATAATTAATAAATTAAGAAAACATTTACCTCATTTAATTTATAATTAAATGTTGTTTCAGATTCAAAAAATGATATGTGCAATTATGCTATCAAACAAATTAAATGGGGTTGATGGTGAAACGGAACTGTTGGTTCACCTGTTGCCATTGCTAAATGAGCACAATAATTGGTTGACCGATTTGAGAAGCTATCATAGTTTGAATTTGCTATTTCAAATAATAAGCAAAAAATTAATTTTAGAAACGAAAAATTTCATTAAAATTCTGGATATTTATTTTGGACGTATTTATGCGGTAAGCAATTTTCGTTATATTCATATGCGTTAATTATACCCTATACATAACTAATTGCATTATATAATGAAAATATTTTATGTTTTACAGAAATCGCTTACTATGGATTTTCACAAACTTGCCGTATTAACAATTTTGATAGAAAATGCAATTTTACACATGGAAGAAGTGTGTTTATTGAGTCACGTAAAATTATTTTTACAAAATTCCGATAAATTTCAATCAACTGATGATTTAACGGAAACGGAATTTTTTGCAAAAAGCTTATGTGATATAATCTATCAGTGTATCGCATTTATGAAATTAGGGACGAACAACGAGATGTTTACAACGATATTTTCGACATTCATTAGAAATTTACCATGTTTAAGTAGATTTAATATAATTATTGGCAGCTTCAAACGAAATTATTTGAATGAAAATTTGATGAACGAAATATTTTCGTTAACGAACAAAAACATCAATTTCGTATTATTTTTTAATGATTTGTTAATGGAGATAAATGTTGAAAAATTATTGATCCTAAAATATTTGGATGGCTGCAGTGGTAATAGAAATTATGAAGAAATTCGAGAGCATTGTGTAAAAATGATGTGTATGAAATATGTAAGTACCTATAGATTTTACATACAAATATTGGTAGTAGGGTAAGCGATGATTTAATAATTTTATGTTAACAAATACTGTAAGCTTTTTACTTTTCATTTGTTTTTTTTTTTTGGGTCCCTTTGGTAAAATCGAATGTAGCCGCCTGGTCCCTTACACCGGGCTAGTGATTGCGGAAATAAACGCGTAAATAAAATATTAGGAATTCTCGGAACGTCTTACATATCTCAGCGACCTGTAGGTGGTGGGTACCACGTTCTGGGATCCAATGGGATAGGTGACTGGGAATTGCCCCCGAATGTTTTTTTGAACTTTTATGGAATCTCCCACGTTCTTGCACTCCACTATTCTCTTTTAACTTTTCTCATTTTCCTTTTTTTGCCCAATTTCCTATTTACTTCTGAAAAAAATTTTCTATCTTTTCTCTTTTTTTTTTAAATGAAAACTCAAAAAACAAATAATTCCAACAACAAAAAAACCCAAAATAAAACTCACGTACTCACCTAATGCTGGTCCCGTTACTTTTCCTTTTTTTCTTTGATTGCTACTTTCTCTTTTTCTGTCTCTCTCGCGAGCCCAAATCCACTAGACCAGTGGCTACTAATGGGACTACTGGGATGTGTGTTTAATACCAAACGGACACCGCGTTTATGTGAAAAAGATAAATGATTATTTATTAAAAAAAAAAACAGATCAAAATCACCTACATACTCAAGGGAAAACCAAAGTTCTTACAACATTTGACCGTCAAACTTAAAATATTTTTTATTTGACGAACATAGTCTAATGCCCCTAGGTAGATACATACGGAAATGGGTTGGGGAAACATATATTTTTCATTGTTTAAATGTTACTTGTACTTCTCTTATTATAGTTGAATGTCTGCTTCTCTTCCATTTTTGTGCCCTGTTTAGTTTCTTCTTGTAAAGTCCAGAATTCCTGTCCAGTTCTTCTCGCTTTACTAATATTTAAATCCAGCATATATGTGTGGCTGAGTGTGTGTGTGTGTGATGATTCGTTTATTTTCACTTGCAATTTTTTTTTAAATTACTTTGTTTTTGTTGTAATTATTTTATTTTTTAATCACTGTATATATTTTTATGAAGATCTTGTCTCTACGACTACCAGTTGTAATCCCTCAAAAAAAAAATCGGCCTCTCAGCAGCTGAGTTCGTTGAACTTGGTTTTGAGACATTTTTTTAATAAAACTACAATCATAATAATTTCCGCTATTAATTTACTCTACGTTTAATGTGCGGAGCGTTACTTAGCTATATCCATTTTACTCATGTTTACTCATACTTAGAAAGGTGATCTTGAGCAGAAAACAACATTACTTTTGAGATAATATTTTTCTTAGGATGAGTGAAGTCGATAAAAATCATACTTGAATAAGCTCACGATGAGAACAAAATGGTATATTCAAAATGGCGAAAAAATTCAACATGGAACCGTTGACCTTTATTTTGGACGATTCGTTTTCATTTCCAACTCTTCCTAATATTGTGAGGAGTTTTGTTGAATAAGAAATATCTTTCTCTAAGATCTATATTGTTTTTGGAGCAAATCGGACAAAAAATAGTGGAGGCTGTGGTACAGTGTCCACCTGATTTTGATATAAACCATAGGTTAGGTTAGGTTAGGTTGGGGGGGGGCTGTAGGGCTGTTGACCCCTCACCACTGAGACCTAAAAGATCTATTGTAGGTGCCCCTGTTAGTATTTAAATGTCTTCTTTTAGCGAAGTGTTATCAATGAATTGTAGCACTCGAGAGGGGCTGTTCTGTTGGATGTCGTTTGGAGTCAGAATGTAGCCTCCTAGGTGGCGAAGCCTTTTATGGGCCAGGGCCGAACAGTCGCAGAGTATGTGTTCCGCTGTTTCGTCCTCTTCGAGACAGAAGCGGCATGAAGGGTCAGGTGTTCTGCCGATTCGATATAAACCATTCATTTACTCGAAACGTAATCAAAATGTACTATAGAAAAAATGAATATAACAACAATTATAGATAATACAAAAATGAACATTTCATTTATAGATATACCGTTATGGCGCTACAATCAATTTTATGTAATTTCAAAGGTTTTAATCATTTACTTGAATAATATTTAGTTTACGGAAAAAACGAATATAACGAAAATGATAGAGAATAAAAAAATTAAGATTTCATTTTTAGACCAAAAAGTTCCACGACCAACCGTTATGGCGCTACAATCAATTTTATGTTATTTTTATGGTTTTTAATCATTTCTATTCAATTTACTTAATATTTTGTTGTTGTACAGACGAAATAGACGCAGACAAAGTCATAGAATAGAAGACGGTATGGTCAAAAGAATGTATGGGTGTACAATAAAATAACAATGGGCTTAAAAATGGTTATTTTAATGTTTAACACCATCTTAAACATTAACTTGGCAACATGCCGATTCGTATTCGTTGGTGATTTATTACAGAGTATTTCATTCAGTATACACACAAATTACGGTTCTTTTGTACCTACAAACTAAATCTACAAATATATGTATCGTTCGAGTTATGTCCCTTATAAATGTGACTCATAACATTGAATATAATTTTCAAGATTTTTAAATGCTTGTTTTAATTATACCCACCTAGCTTAAATTCAAAATTTCAACATGAAAATTGGATACGGTCCAAAATTATATGTACATATGTAGGTAGGTACATTTTTGGCTTTATAAGTTGAAATATGTTTGTGTGTTTCTTAATCTATCATGCTACACGGTAGGTGCCTACTATTTTTTTTTTTTATGCAGGGTGTTGACGGGGTAAATTAAAAAATAATCATAAATTCATGTCGACCTATTTAAAACTTGATGATGATGATTATATATGAATCTATAATTTTATTTTATTTTTTGCAGCCCAAAATAGAACTGTGGAACTCGTCGGAAATTAATTATGTCATCGAAAATGATGTACGAATATTATTGAAAGTTTCAAGAAATTTTTTAATAGAAATAGCTGCATCGAAAATATATTCAATTAAAGTTTTAAATAAACTCGAAGTTTTACTACAAAAAAGAACGTCTGAGGTTTGACATATTTTTTTTTTATTGTTGATGGGCGGTGGTGAAAAAACTTCTTAATTGCATTTTTTTTTTCTTCTTCTTTATAGAGAGCTATGTATGAATATTTGGATATACTAAAAAATTGCAATTTCGTATCAATATCGTCAGTGATCCATATTGCACTAAATACATTTTTATGTGAATCAAATAATATACGAATAAGAAAACAATCGGCAAATATATTTTGCAAATATGTTGACATATTGAAAATGTTGCCCGTTGACGAAATTCATGAAATATTGCCCGAATCACAATATCAACTGATGGCTGAAACTACTGGAAAACTTCAAACCAATAAAATGTAACAAAACATATTTTATTGTAGAAGATTTTATGGCATTCTCATATTGTATATGTATGTATATATGGGATTTTCTTTTCTATCTTGTAGATGCCGAGAGGTTACAGATGCAATAAATGGATTATGGTCTTTTTATAGTGAGGAACAACTTGTACATGAAAAGGTGTTGAGCTGTGTCGACATAAAGAAAATCGTAATTGACGATGGTTGGTTTTGCGAACAGGTTAGTAAATAAAAACAAAAAAAAACAAAAAAAAAATATTTCAACATATTTTCCTGATGAAGTTAAATAGGCATTTCTGAAGAAAAGGTATATACAAAAACATTGTTATTTCCATGTCAATGATACGGGGTTTTTCTTCCTTTTTTTTTAAAGCTGGTGTCTTTTGGTATTTTTTTTTATTAGATATTATTTATTGGGGTAAGGTAATGATATATATATACCTATATATGTACCTAGCTGATAGAAATGGTTGCCTAAACATCATATACTTACAATCTTACATTATAATGATATTTATTATTTTCGTAACTCCTTTAATGTAATATCTTAATTTACTCCTACACACACACACGCCTACTTCTATGTTTAATCCTATAATAACACATTTCCTAATATGCTACAGCTACAAGAATGAATTTCTGTTCTGTGGTTGATCAAGAATTCTTATGATGAATTTAATTTGAATTTTATTACCACCTCAAAATGATGATGTTTTTTTGTGGTACGTGGTACATAAGATTTTAGCTCACCCCGTACAACCGTACATAATTAACGAATTTTCGACAAAACAACGACAAATAAAAGGATCGAATATCGACACATATAATGTGTGTGAAATTTGCCGACACAGTTGTCACATCTAAATGCGACACATTCAGATACATTGTGTCAACATATGACAAAAAATTCACTTTTTTATTTTTACTACATTTGTATGTATCTCACCCCACCTCAAAACGTTGATGATTTTTTTTTATTACGTGGTACATAACATTTTAGCTCACCCCGTACAACCAGACAATTAAAAAATTGGCGACAAAATAACGACAAATAAAATGATCGAATATCGGCACACATACCTAATGTGTGTAAAATTTGTCGACATTTTTGTCATATTTGTGTCACACATATTGTGACAGAAAATTCACTTTTTTATTTTTACTACATTTATATGCACATTTTTTGTATGGAGATTTTTGAATTTGAGATTTGCCAAAGCCCTTGGAGGCGGAAAACTTCTGTTATTGCCTAAAAATCTTAAATTTTAAATTTTTTTCAAAAAAAATAATATTTATCATAATACTTAAGATTTTTAGACAATACACAAGTTTCCCGCCGCCCAGGGCTTTGGGAAATCTAAGTTTGTTTAAAATCATCCACCCTAATGTACATATATGTAACATAAAGGTGGCATTTTTCTCATAATTACTATCGCGTGACAAAATTGTTATCTTTTGATGTCATGATATTTTTCGGTTAAACTGGAGGGGAAAATATTTTTAAAATTAACCCTACACTAAACCTTAAAGAAATTAATAGAAAAAGAGCAACTTTTTTTGTCATTTTTGGATTTCTCGTATAAAAATTAACGAACACTAATTTTTTTTTGCTTAATCAAAAATTGGCCGGTTAGAGGGTTAAAAATATCACAACAAAATAGGGTCGTTACGAGTTCAGCAAAAATTTGAATATTTGTCCCTGGTTCAAAAGCAATATTTGCAACAACAACCAATTTATTTGAACTCGATGAATTTAATGACGAGTAAGAGCCTCTTACTAAGTGGGAGATAGATTATGCTTACGAAGGAATTCAATAGCCCTTAGGAGCTCTTTACTAATTAATGGTAGTTAAATTTATCGATAAAATGCTAAATTTAGCTCAATATGGTAAGTTTTAGATTTTTGTCAAATAAAAATTTATTATCCCGAATTTCACTCTATTCGTGTCGATCTCTTAATTAGCTCTCATTCGCAAAGCGTTCTTTAAGTGCCAAAAAAAATATTAATCGAATTTTTAATGTGCTACTATTGTACACTATACGAGTGAGCTTATAAGAATCAAATAATTATAAAAGTCCCACTCTTCATATAAGAATCGTCGGATTTCTGCTTTATAACCAAATATCAGAGTTTATTAATGAGTCATACGAATACAATTAACATATAACTTAGAAGGTGTCTAAGTCGCCATATTGTGTCTTGTCAAGTGTGCCATTACACTTGAATAAAATGCATAAGCCTTGCACACCTTATATATGTAACAATACAATACAAGACTTGTGCTCTTAACAGGAATTATTTCGGTGTTATACTCTCATAATGAGCGTAATGGATTGAAGCTTTGATAAAGTTCTTATAACGCCCTTATACAAGACTAGGTACACCACTTAAGAGGGCATACTTATCTTTTTTTAATTGTTGATAATTGTAGTAATTATAGATTCTCAACGGCACTATGTCTTTGTTTTGATGCAGTGTCTTTTTACATAATATTTTTCTTCTCTTTTTCTTTTCAGGCAAAATTGTATGCATTTAATTGCACTATTGACAAATACAAAATCGTTCAATTACTAAACGAAATAAATTCCGAATCTATGCTATCGACATTAGTTCTATCAACAGAATTTGATAGTAGCCTTTTAACGGATTGTATAAATTTTTCGTTTAACACAATGGCAAATGCATTTAAAAATAATTGTATGCAATATCAGCCACATTTAAATTACCTCAAAATTCAGCCGCTGCTTAAAATCTCATTAATTGCATTGGAAAAATTATTATTGGACATATTACTGGCATGTCCATCCATCAATGACGCCAATATAAATCAGTTAGCCCAATTATTTACTGAACACAGTTTTAATAAAAGGTTTAAAAATGGAATGCATGCTGTGATATCGTTGATGGAAAATATAGATATGCTAGAAAATGTTTGCTTAATGTATATAGAATCGAAATTTATTGAAAAATTTTTCAAGGAAAATTTATTGAAAGTAGAAAACTATGAATTATTTATAAAATTTTCTACTTTGTGTTTGGTATTTGTGAAATGTTTGATGCCAATGAACGAAAATATAAATACATCTGAATTTTATATATCGATTGAATGTGCGAATTCCATATTGAAACAACAGTATTTATGGATCGAACTAAATCAACCAGAAAAATACAGAGCAAATATCGAATTAATATTAAATGTTGTTTATTTGATAACACAAACACTAATGGATAAAACAAATTTCACAAACAAATACGAAAATCAGAATTTATTAAAATCTAACGATTTTAATAACATTTCGATAGAGTCATGCAAACAAGCTGTGTTTGCAGCAATATTTGTAGAGACATCAAATGACAATTTAGTGAATAATAAATTAATTGTTGGCAATGGTAATTTAAAGGTAATTTTAATAATTTATAGAAATTTACTAAAAAATAGGTTCAACGATGAATTTTCGGACATTATTAGTCCTCCTTATTCCCAATATTACCCAAGCACAACATTTTTGTTGCTCCTTATTTTTGATTAAGATTCATAGTCGTTCCCTCCATTTTTTGGCAGTAATAGCTACACGCTAATTGATTGTTAGTCATTGTTGCTCTCTTCGTAGTCATAGGTTCACACCATCCATTGATTGTGAGTCATTGTTGCTCTCTTCGCAGTCATAGGTTCCAGTAGCGGGATTTTTTTCGGTATCGATACCAGCGATATCCGCTTAGAGCCGATTAAACCCCGGTTACGGTACCTTTTAATATGTCGGTTTTTTTTTGACTTTTTGTGGACTGAATCCATCGGGCCCGTCTATTTTTTTTTACTGTCAATTGTGGCTTGGTATGGATAATTTGTGACATTTTCTAACTGCCATAATATAAATAAAACTAAATTGACCCATTAATGTCTAAAACCAAACAGCTGAACTCAATTTGGTAATTTTCACAGCATGGATGCAAAAGAGCCTAAAAAATACACTAAAAAAAATTAAAACTTTTTTTCTTTAACTTTATTAATCACAATATTTTGGATTGCACTTAATAAGTCATTTGAGTAATTATTGTACAAGAATGCAAATTAGCTTAGTATTAGTCCTCAAATGGGGACGGCCGGCGTAAATGGGTTAAGTTAAGAATTAACTACATTTGCAATTCTATATGTAACCGTAATCAACGGAATCGGGTTACGGATCAGTTCCATGCGTAATGAACACGCAACCATTTTTACTCCATCCATTTACACATTTACAGTCTGTTTTGGTGCACGATCTTTTTTTTGCGGTATGAGAAACATTTTTCCGGAAAATGAAAAATGTCTAGCACAATATACACTCTAAACCTGTTTTTGTGGTCTTTTTTTATGCTGTGCCTATCAGCCGAACAAAAACAGGTCTGACTGTATTGACAGTCATAATAATGAATTTCGAAAAGAAAATAATCGAATACAAATTCATTGATGCATTTTAATAAAAGTGATTAAATGATCTCAAAGCAGCAATGCACATAATTGTACGAAAATTCATCTTACTAGAACTAATACTCTGTATGGGATGGCATTATAATAAACGAATATCTTTATTGTTATTTCACAGAAGACGATAGCATCTTTAGCAATTTCAATATTACGAACTGACCTATTTTATGCATTTGCAATAACTCCTATTGAAATTTTTGCAAACTATAATATCGATTTTAAGGATACAAAATTAAATCGTTTACCAGCCATTCCCATTGAATATTTAAATGATGGCGAAATCGTGGAGAAATTTGTTAAAAGGTAATTCAATTAAAAATTGGAAATAATTTGATAATTTAAATGTATAAAAACTTTAATTGGTTTATGTCATGATTTTATATTTTTCCCTCTCTCTTTCTCTCTCTCCCTCTCTCTATTAATTATCTATTCTATATAATTGTAACAGTGGAAATGTATTTTTGTATAAATTTTGATTTTATTTATATAGATTATATAGATAAATTGTCGTTATTTTCTACTAGGTACCTACGTACATATATAAATAGCATTTAATATATCTCTACCTATACAGAAAAAAAAAAATAAAAAATTTTAATTTGCAAAATGTGCTGAAGTTACATAATATTTTATAATTTTTCATGGAAATTGCCAAATGAAATATCGATTTCCATTCCTATTGAAATTTCCATGTTATATATAGAGGGAATATAAATTTTTGTATTTTTGCCAGAATCGGGTGGCAAAAGTAAATTGGTCGACAGTATAATAGAATTACAACAAATTTACTGTCAGTTTGATTGAGGGGATTGATGCCACAAGGGTACAAATCACATTTCAAAGAAACCTTTAAATAAGAAAATTGGAATATTGTTTTTGTATACCTAACATATATCTGGGGGTATTGTTTACCAACACAGCTTTAATTTAAAGGTAATAATTCACAAAAAAAAAAAATCTGTTATAACGTATTACGGTAGGCTCGTATATTTCAAACCGTTGAATTTTTTGTGGATATCGTTATTCGATATGATTGATAAAATCAAATTTCACATCGATATAAAAAAAAAAAAAAAAACGCTAGATATGTAGGTACTCAGAATCCAAACGTTTTTGACCTTACAGAAGATGAATATAGATATAGAATAATCGAAAATATAAAATTTCGCATTCGCAAGAAAAATATGATATATTTTGTACCTATATAGCTCTCTCTCTCTATGAATCACTATACTTCTTGAGAAATTCTAAAGAAAATTTTAAATTTTCAACTAATAAATGACACACAAATATGACAAAAACAGGACACTGACAATAAATAGGTAGGCAGACCATTGAAAAGTTTGACAGCATAAAGGCAAACAAATTATTTGGGTCTGACAGTGGTAGCCAGTAATGGGCTATCTATGCTGAAATCGATTTTTTTTTTGACAATTTTTGGTAGTTAAAAATAGATGAAAAGGACGAATCCTTTTTCGTTCCAATTAAAAGAATTTATTTGTTATATTATTAAAATTAAAAATTATCAGGAAAGTATGTGCTAAAATTGTATGTCCAAAATAGGAACTGATTAGGTCGACAATAGGAACGTGACGGAAATATTGACTGAACAGTAGCCATATGGTAATAAAGGTTTTTAAGAAATATTTTTTTCATGTTTTTTAACTCATTAAAAAGGAAAACTGATTTTTTCCTTGCTCTAGTAGAAAATTAATAAATCGGCCTGAATTAAAAACTAGTTTTACAGTAGCAACATTGCGATCAGAAAATATTCGGTAATATGTACGATTCTCGAGAATTATATAATACTAATTTCTCTGCTTATCTATTAGCTTTCATAGTACTGCAAAGTTCTATACTTGGAACTATTTTGTGTAGTGTAGTTTTGTGTAGATAAATGACTTTCGATTAGTTTTGGAGGTATATTAACACTAATTTGTAAGTGAATATAAAATTAAGGATCAATTATACATATATATTTACTGTTCATGGTCAACAAAATCGATAGCACACTAAAATTCAATTTAATTTCATTCATTTTCTATGGTGACTACTGACTTTACATTGATTGTATTTATGCAAATGAAACGACACTTGTAAAACAATTACATTTCGTTTCTAAATACCAAAAATAATCCAATTATGGTGTGTACCGTTTTGCTCAATCCTCTCCCCCGCCTCCGCACATGTAGAATTCGGTTGTAAATGTATAATCGTTGTTTAAACACTATGTACACAAGCACTTTTCCTAATTAAAATTTTAAAGTTAATCCTTGTATGTATGTCTTTGTGATACACGATATACAAGCTAAAAACTGTTGGAAATAATGTAGCATAATGCTGGCGTAGGCTTTTTCTTTTTTGGTTTTTTATTTTTTTTTGTTGAATTTATTTGTTTACTATAATTTCAGAATAAATATTTTTGGATATTCATCACGACAACATTTTGAGGAATTCTTTATGACACTTTTGCTATTAATAAATAAGGAAACTAATTTGGATATTGTTGGTAAGTATTGAATTGTCATACAACATTACAAAAGAAGAGTGTTAAGGGAATAGGACTAATGAAAATATTGGAATGTTTAGATAAAAAAAAAGAAGGTGGAATGGGGGATGATTTAGACGATAGCATAGAAATATGTAGGGAAAACTAGAAAAGAAAGAGAGGAGGGATCTCAACATTCCCCCTCCTTTAAAGTTTGATCTTCTTTTTGTTTATACTCCGTAAAATTAAAAAAAAAATCATTTTTAAGGTCGTAAATAAAGGGGGTACAACACATTGGACCCTTTCTATAAATCTCAATCACTTATATCATCTCAATTGTCATATTTGTCTTTATGGAGAAATGGCGCATTAAAATTGATTTAATTTTTTTTTTCTCGAAAACCCTTCAAATGTTCGTCATTTCACTGAAATTATTTCAACATTGCCAGTTATTTCAATAGTTTTTAAGTGCAATCTGTCCACCGAGAAAACCGGTCCAAAATATCGATCCGAGGCACTCTACCCCCACTGAGCTTTTTGGTCTATTCTAATAATTCTACAAATTAAATTACAAAAAAATATTTTTTTAATAAATTGAATATATGAACCCCCCCCCCCCCCTCTGCATTTTTTTTGTTCTTCAGTAAGATGTTATGTTAATAATTTAATAGTTTCAGAAAAAAAAAAAAAATTTTAAAATCGACTTGCTGTCTTTATTCAAGCCAAAAAATCCTCTCATGCATGTCGAATGTCGATTAACTGAAAATAAATAAAATCTTCGTTTGCACTCTATTCGATTGCTATGCAAAAAATGTATTTTTAATAATGCATGCAATCGTTAGTATGGGGTTATACTTACATTTATATCAAATATAGCCCAATTTCCCCCCCCCCTCCCATTTCACATTCACTAGATGTACTCCATTTGGTTTTTAATTCTTTCTATATAGTTGAACACTACTTCCTCTATAAAATAAAGTTGAAGCACGAAATACAAAATTTATATATAGAACAATTGCATTTTTACAGACGCTCATGAAGAGTACCAAATTAAAAGCATATGCCTGTCTGGTATCACAGAATTGTTAATATCGTGCAAAATGTATACAATGGTTGGTTGTCGAACTGGCAGGTTTTACCATTTTCCAAGAAATTCTAAATTAAAGGCTGATACTATTAGGTTTGTGGTGCTGAATATAAAATTAATTATTTACTTTAAAATGGAATTTTTCTTTTTCTTTTTCTGTTTCTTTATTCATTTGTTGTGGCAGTATTAGAAAATTGCATAAAGTGCTGTCTCTGTTGCCAACACCAAATATATTTTATCAACCGAATTTCGAACGAAAATTGATTGGCAAACAACATGATAACATTATTGGTTCTGGCAATTTTCAACCAAATCAAATGGAAATGAATTGCATTTGGCAAACAGTTGAAGAAATTAACGATGTTCATGATGTGTCTATAATGAATATGCGCTACCTAATGGAAAAGTCAGGAATCGATTTGAGAAGTAGTATTCAATTAATATTTGATGTATTTGCACAAATGATTGAGGTACGTACTTGTCCTTGTACATACATATTGTTACAAATTAACTGTTACAAAATGTTTGCTTAATTGATTGGAAGTAATTTTATTTGATTTTTTTTCTCTGTTTTGTTTTGTTTGTAGGAAAATTATGTTCTTGTTCTTCCGTATCTATTAAAAATGTGCGAAATATTTGAAAGTACAGATCAATATAGATGGATAAAAGATACAACATTAAAATTGCAAGAGACTGTGCCAATGGCAAATTCAATATGTCATCAGGTAAGTAATGCAAAGTTTTATTGGCTAATACAAATTTAAAATTTATTTTTAAACATTTGCTGGTTCCACAGCATAAAGCTAAAGATAAGTTCCAAAAAAGTTTCAAATAGACTTTAGCATTTTTTTTTTTTTACTTGTTGCTTTCATAAAATATTTAATGGAAAAATGTGTATCCCTCCATTAATAGGCTTTTTAAGAAAAAAGTAGCATTACAAAGTTATTTTTTGGTTTGCTATTAATATTTAAACAATTCAATATTTCTTTCAGTTTTAGGGTGTATAGGGTGTATTTAGGAATGTACGCTTTTATCCCTTTTGTGATGTTTTTTTTTTTCATTTAATTATTTTTAATAACGATTTTTTACCAAATTAAGGTGCGTTATGATTTGAAACGTTCGATTAAATTAAATCACTTGCGTAAAAAGGATCAAACAATAAACTTGTAAATTAAAAAAAAAAAAAATCGAATGATTGGGTGAAAAGGAAAAAATTTGCTTTAAAAATATAAGAAGAATGGAGCCATAGTTAATTAGCTATGGAGGGCGGTCTTCACTAAGGCACAACCGAGTTTTTAGGTCAAACTTTACTTGGGTCCATTAGTGATTGTCCGATTTTTTGCATCAGCGATAACCACTGAATTAGTATTGGCAACTAGAATCCTTGTTTTTTTCCTAGTCTTGATGTTCTATCCCGCATAGTCTATGTCATCTTAAATTGAAAGACTACTCCACTTCCATGGTAAGTTTCACAGATACGTAATTTGTTCTCATTTGTGGTTGGAATATTAGTCTATGCGGAAGGGACCTACTGCTTTTAAGGTGGAATCCGAACCAGCCATTTTCCATCAAATACTGGCCCGACAAATAATCCAGAATGGCGTATATTAATATAGGAGTCTAGGAGGTTGTATTGACTCCAACAGTATCACTGTCACTGGTATCATCTTTGAACGATACGAATGTGTCAAGATTTAAAATAGACATCTAAGTTTCCCTAGGTACCGTAATCCAATTCGGTTAACAATTTGTGAACCTTAATGTCTTAAATTTCCAAAAATTAGTAAAAATTTCAAATATTGTTAGGGCGCATTTTCAATCAATCCAGCCGCACAAAAATCGATCATCAAAATATTCGAATTGATTGAATTTTTCAAACTTTTTCCTTTAACTAAATTAATTTTTTTTTTAATTAGAATAGAGGTTAGAGTAATAACTTAATTAGCGTCTTCGTAGTATCTCCATTAAAGAATAACTAACCATTTGCGTTGACGCTTCTTCCTAAAAATAATATTTTTTGTGGGATTAGTGTGGCCAAGTTTTGATTTTGTCTAGAATACTAAATAGCCAGTCAAAGATGCCAAACCTCTAGAAATATTTTTCGGTTCCAGTTTCTTTGTTTAGCTTCGAGATTCTGTTTCGATTCGGTTCTTAGAATAGAATCCTTTTCCGGTTCCGGGCTCACAAAAGGGTTTTAAATGAAAAGCTTTTAAAAATATTTAAAAAACATATTTGTGGTTCCTCCACTCCAGATATATTCATATCTTAGTTATTAATTCATTTCAATTTCTTAAATGTAAATTTAAGAAGTGATTATTTCTCCGAGCATTCGACTAGACTAATATACCAAAATATTTCCAAAAATTGGCATCCCAGAATCAGTTATCGCTTCTCACCGTTACTGACATATATTATTTTAGCAGATTTCGGTTCTCAATCGGTTCCTCAATTAAGATAGCAGTTCTTAGCGATTCCGGTTCAGTTACACATCTCGTACGTATTTCAGTACGCCAATCAAATACCGTCGTTCTGTTTTCTCAACATTTTAACTAAACAATATTTTTTCTATATACATACTCGTATTTAAATAATAATTTTAGAGTCAATCTCTGTTGATACTATTTAAAAACAACCAATCTCTTTGAACTGAGCGAGTGAATGTAAACAAAAATTAATAATAAAAGTTTTCTAATCGTACATCGTCGTAAAGTTTGTTTTGAAAAGTTAACCCATAAACAATATTTCATCTCGTTAAAATAAGTTAGAATGATTCTCCAATTTAAAGATTTCCCCTTTTTCAAATCATCCCTATATTTACATTATCATTCATGTGTATAGATATAATATTTTATTAAAGGTGTATTATGTTTACAAACCTTAAACATTATTATTTCCAATATATTCAATGCGCATTCGTGCACATCACTCTTGTAATACGAAATCATCGATTCTGATTGTATTTCTGGTGGTTTTTGTATAAAAAAGGAAAAATTACGGTGGGATTTTCTTTAAAGAAGTTTTAAATTAATAACATATTCCAACCAAAAAAAAAAAATTGCGTATCATCGAAAGAAAAAGAGGATAGAGTGAGAAAGAAAAGAAAAATGGATCAATGTTTTTTGTAAAATAAAAATATGATGACAATTTCCAAGCCAATAAGCTCTATACGAGGAGCATACATATACATATACAATACATCCATATGTAGATAATAAGTATGTATATACCTAGACCTAGAGGGTGATTTCCGAAAATTGTGGCGTTAGAGGAGGTCAATACATAAAGAATATGTAGTAGAGACTTTAACACCGAGCTAGAGTTATTCAATATGTTTCGGTAGTGAACCACTTTAAGTGGATTCTTATGAAACTAATGCTACGATTACACGAACTGTTAAAAGTAACAGTTACTGCTGTTTTTCTGCCAGTTGGCAACAGTTGCCGTGT
>JANSTT010008667.1:6949-75515 GCA_026745375.1 Platyura marginata | reverse complement strand
ATAATGCTTACATACTACCACATCGACGATAAATAGACGATCGTCGCGACGATAATGTTACATACTTCCACTACAGGCATAAGTGACCTCTAAAATTATATTAGTTTTTTTTTTTGAAAAACACTAATTCAAAAATTATGTTTTTGTAGTAAATTTAGTTAATTTTTTCAGACCTTATATTTGTCTTCCAGAGTTTTAATCGATTTGGCTAGTTCTGCTATATGACCCCAAATGAAAATAAAATTACAGCAAATGACTAAAATGATTTTTGTTTTTGATTAAATAATTACTATACATTTAACTGTCATTTATTAAGCTCTGTAGGGGAAGGGATTGGACTTTTAGCTATTAGGGGCGTTTATATACTGAATAAATTTATGTCGGTTTAGTCGAACAATGATTTCCGTTAAACAACCAAACAAATACTTAAATAAAGTAGGCGACCTGCGATTTTTTATCGTTTCTAATCAAATGACTACAGATTGGAGTAAAAGCAATCTGATCCCCTTAATAATGGAATTAGAACAAAAAACACCAAAATACATAATTGATGGCAAATTTAATTTCCAAATATTTTTGCGTAATAACTTTTTTTCGATTTTCTAGCAAAATTTTGGAGAAAATCATTTAATTCTGTTTCCAAAAATTTCACACAACAAAAGAATTATACAAAAAATTTAGAATTTCAATGGAAATAAATTTTCAAATGCTTTGCGCATAATTTTCAATGGTCAAGGGTTCTTTGTACGTTGAATTAATTAATTTCTTTATTTGGCCCAAGGACCAAAATTTTAAAACGACTGGGGCGTTTTCTGAGTAGAACGTTGCTTAAATATTTTTGTTTTTTTGTTTTATTAAAAAAATCCAACCGAAATCGAAAATTGAAACCGAACCTAAATGTAGATTAAAAATTATTAATTTTTCTATGATTGCTTAATTTTACAAAATATTTCTAAATTTTTTTTTTTTTGATCCAGCCTAACGGAGGTTTCTGGCAAAAAGTCTGAACCACCATAAACACCTACAATAAGTACTTATAAATATTGTTTACATTGTGTGGGGAACAATTTAAAATGGAATTAAATTTGAATAAAAATTCAACAAAATGTTTTTTTTTTTTTGTTGAATTCTCCCCAAATATTATTTTTCAATTGAATATCAACAGTACAATATTGATTACAACGTAATTGGATTTTTTTGTCATACACTTTTATCCGACTTATTTGCCCAATATTTTGAGTTTGGTTCATATACCTGACGTATATGCTGTATGATTGTTATTTTATATAAATTAGGAAAATTTCAATGGAAATTTCAATAACCTACCTCCCTACAATTATATTTCTGTCTTACGTTTTTTTGTCTACTTATTGTAGATACTAATTGACGATATAAATTAGGATTTTTAAAAAATCAATTATGTTACTTCCATTTTTTTTTAATTTACTAAAGACTAATTACTTCCCCATTTGACGACAGGTACTAAATTGTTATTTTTACATTATTATTATTATTATAATTAAAAATAACAATTTCTGTACCCGTCCTCAAATGGGAACAGCAGGCATTAATGGGTTTTAAAGTAGGACAGCAGTTAATGTTGGTCCTAGAAAATGTATTTCAACAAAAATGGCCCCAATTGATTATTTCAGATTAAGTTTTGTACGTCTTTAATGTAAAATGTGCACTGAAAGGCGATTATTATCTTCACCACCAATAGCCAGGTTTTACTATAAGTTTATGTTAGGTGCAATCCACTTAAATATCTCTGCTTTCTGAATAAAGTTATTCAAACATTAGTCCCTGATAAAGATCCTAGATAAAGTCCTTGGGGCTTTACACCCAAAAGCATCTCAATCATCTCAACCATTTAATAACAGGAGAAGAGAGTCGTTTCTGCAGGAACAATTGAAGAAAATTTTTAAAAATTCCTAAAGAATCTTACCGACTGGACAGGATTTACTGAAAGGTATTTGATGTAATTGTCGAGTGTTCGAAAATTCATATATGTATGTACAAAGATGAGTGTTCTATATGATACCACAAATCATCCTGCAAAGATATTCAAATTACCATGGGCATGTCCTACAAGAAAGACACTGGTTTTGATAGTTCCATGGGATGAGATATTTGTGTTATCTTAGCAAAATTTTAGAATCCTGATCTTCTTATAGCAACATATTTTAGGGGAACATCAGAATTGTTTCTTAATTTAAAAAAAAAATCGTCTTGCAATAAAATCTGTAGAAAAAAAATTCTCATTTCATTATGGTTCTCTCTTTAAACTGAAGATTTAACTATGTACTATATAAAAGGTACGTGTTAGACAGTCAAGCAAAATTTATTGGAATTTTTCAATGGAGTTAGAAAGTAAGGTTATGTATCATCTTAAATGCTATCGTTAGTATTAGGTATATATGAAAAATAAATTTTCATCTGTAAGTCGAGAATTTTTTTTTTTTTATTTTCAAAGAAATTTTTACACCATTTATCATATATTTCTTCTTATATTAAAAAATTCCCTGCTATGTATAATAATTTTCTCCTGGCTTTTTGTTGTTGTTGTAAGTGTTCGTACTTCATATATGTATGTATGTATGTAGAATATATGTATGAAAAACTGTTCAACTTTACATAATTTTTTTTAGGAATTTTTTTCAAGATTTATTTGATGTTTTTAGAACATATAATTTCACACGGTACAATACTCATCTCTTTAATTCAATTACACATTTGTGAGCATATTATGTGGATACAAACATCAAAGAACACTTTCGTCTCATGATTTTTATTCATTTTTTTTTTTTTATTTTTATTTTTTCTATTTTCAAGCTTTCAAGTTTTCTTTTTTCATGTATTTTTTTATCCATCTAATGTCATCATATATATTTGGATGGAAACATAAAACTATTTTATTTATATATGGATACAGGATATATGTAGGATAAAAAGAGCTTTTTCAAAAAAATTTAACTTTCCATCAAAAGAATGAAAAATCATATAAAACGAAAATAACTCCGTGCAGAATTTATCGGATACAATTCTATATTAAAAAAAGATGCCTCACCATTGTTTTCTGTGAATTTTTTTATTAATAATATTGAGAAAAAAGATGTCACTTTTATGCATAAGCAATAATTTCCGTTAAAAAAGATAGACTCAGTTTGTTAAAAATAATTTTGTTGCTAAATAGTTTCTTTCGTCGTCAGTATATTTCGTTTAACTAATCTCACCCGGTTGGGAAGACCGGAAACCATTTTTTTTAATATAATTTCTATGAATTTTTTCAAATTTTTCATGAAATTGCTAATTTAAACCAAGTATTCAACTCTTGTTTAATATGGCTTCACCAAGTATTGCTCTGCTAAACATTTTTATTAATATTCAAATATAGACAAAAAATGACCACTCTAATGCCTCAATATCATTCGCCAAAAAAAAAGAAGAAGATTTCACTGCACGGACGTCAAAGACACCGACCCATCCATATCCTTTAATCCATTTTTCTTAGCTTGACAAAATACTCGAGAGATAGAGGAAAAAAAAAGAGAGAGTTGCAGAGTTGAACTTTGTGCAAGGCCAGATAAATTAATTTTGAAATCGAGGAGCAAAATTAGTCTTCCGAAATAGTATAGTATTTTTTTCTTTATAACGTGGAATTCAAACCAACCGGCGTCAGAAAAAAGGGAAATCAAACGAATAGGGTTCAACATAAAGTTTTCATAATACTCTATGTATATTTATTTACTAAAATGATTATTCAAAAATTATGTATGTATTAGTAAACATGAGTAGTAGGTAATTATATAGACACAGATCCAAGCACTTTCCAATATTTCTATAAATATGTCTATATGTATGGAAATAGCAAATATTTTCAATCTCGATACCATTTCACCAATGTAATATTGTGCGAATACCGAAAATTTATGTGAAAACTTTGGTTTTCCCGACGATAGAGCCTTATGTCTCGTAAACGTATTAAATTTCACCTTATACACAAACTTAAATAATTTCGAAACACAAAATTCCCATAAAATTAATATAAATTATGTCTGAAAATAAACTTTAATATAATCAACCAAAAATTTTCGCTACATAGATAGATATATACATACCTATATACAACACATACATTCAAAGTTTAATGTTGCCCAGAATTTATATAATTTTGGTTAAATATACTACACACATATCCGTTGTAAGGGTAATAAAGACCTACATTGTACGTATGTACATAGAACATGTACAGAGTACACGGTACCTTCGATGAGGACTACTTACAAATGTACCTTACACAACATTTCGTGGTAAACATCTTTGTAGACGGAAAATTAATGTTTCTGGTTTTGTTATGACCATCTGTAGGTATTATATACTGTTGTTTGTGTAGGTACTATTACACTTTTACATTTACTTTACACTTTACACCAAACATAGTTAGTATAACCCACGAACTGGATGAATTGATCGTAAAATTTAAAATGTCACACGTATCCCGTATTCGTATAGTAGCAACAACTCCTCGAACAATTCTTTCTCTTTATATATAAGCCGAAAGAATTTTGCATATAACTACAGTAAGTGTTCAATAGAGTGAACTCAAAAAAACGAATTGTGTTCACATTTGTGAGGGATTCACTGTTACGAGGGTGAATTTCCTAAGAAAACTAATAATATTTAGAGGCCATATTTTACCAAAAAAAAATGTACAAGACAATTTTTCACCGCAAATTATAGACGAACGAACACCAAATCCTTTTTTTTAAATTTCTCCAGTCATTCTTTACTTCTTCCGGAATGAAATGTCATTTTCTTTAATTTTGTTATTAACATTTCATCACTTATAATAAGATGTTTACTTCTTTACATTAAGAACCAATTGTTCAATTTCTTACAATTATTTATAATAAACAGCAGCGAAAATATTGAGCACGTGATCAAATACATAAACCGACTAAAAAAAATAGTAACTGTAAAATATCATACATAACTGTAAATATGTATTTCAACGAAATTACTCGAAACAATCAAGAGAGTTAGAGTGCAAGCATAATAATTGTTCACTGTTTCGAGGGTTCATAGAAAAAAATTACTGAATAAATCACATTACTGAATAAATCACTCTTTCGAATGTTCTCTCTGTCGAATACTTACTGTATGTACATAAAACGTATCGTATGTAATCCTAGCAATTTTATTATATAATGTTTAGTGGGAGTTTCAAACAAAAATGAAGCCTTCAACCAACAGTACAGTACATACATATATGTATGTAAGTACCGAAAAAGGAGAAAGGATTTTCAAAGATTTTCACATATACTTACATACATTTATGCTACATATATATAGAAATTAATAGTGTGAACATGTTTATTTTGATGATTTCTCTATTGACAATCATACACAACAATAGAGACAGAAAGAATTATTAGAATTACTAAACAAAAATAAACATGAAATTGTCATAAACATAATAATAGGAATGTGTCTGCCAAAAATTCTCTATGTATGTACATATAAAATTTCCATACACAAAACAATAAAATGTTTCTACAAAATCTACAAGTTCAGACACATAAGTTTTTCCGTTTGCTTTATATCTAAGTATAGTAATTGGTTAGCAGCTGGTTATGGGAGATAGGATTTTCCATTTTGTTTTTCATTTTATATTTTATTTTTATTAAATTATGTGCAAGAACATACTTTAATTAGTGTACGGAGCACCATAGTAACATTAATTTTTAGTTTATTAGTGTAACTTACATACTCGTATATCGTGTAGTGGAATCTGCAACAAGCATTGTAGAAAGGTACCCTACCAGTAATTATTACTCCTATTTTTTATAATTCACGATACGAATTTGTATTGATGTCATCCTTTCTTTTTGTTACAAAGCTATAATATTCTATCAGAGATTTTATTCTATTAAGAAAGAAAAAAAAACATGTATGCCAGCCAGGGTATGGTAATTTGTTGATTTCTTTAAAGAACTTTATCTTTTTCACTGATGGGATATTCAGTAGTTTTTTTTTGTCTTTTATGAGTACACACGAACCATAGGCGAATATTCCTAAGACGCTGAAACGCTGTGCTTCCCTTGATAAAATTTAAAAATTCCATTACAAAATTATTGAAACTTTTTAATTTTTACCTCATCTGTAAAAGAATCAAGTGTAATCACGGCATAAAAACAATATATTCACAGGAGAAAGGACAATTTCAATTATGAAGTGTCATACTATCTATCTAGGAAAGGAAATCAAGGAAATATATGTGTAACTATTTGTTACAGCTTCCTCTGTGAAAAAACTCACGCTTCGCCTCTGACGTGGATATATGTAAATAATGTCTATGCTCGTTCCTATCATTTAACTACAGAGCTACAGTCTGTGTATCAGATCTAAAATGTTGTACCATTTTAAGTGGTTAATTAGTGTTGTATCTTAGCAAACTTCTAGCTTCTAGATAATTGGGATGGGCTGTAAGTCTAATTGCTATTATCTACCTAATTTTATCTAAAACTGAAAATACTTGTAAATCACGGTGATATCTCGTTAGGTACAAATCATGGTTTTCTTGTTATCACGAGTAGTACCTACTTTTGATTAGAATCTTTGAATAATTTCGATGCTGGATTTATATGCTGTACTGTACCCCAGAGTTGGATTCCGTATATCCAAATCAGTTTCAGGATCACATTATAGAATAGCAGTTTGTTTTCCAAGTTTAAAGTTGATTTTTGACCGGGCATCAAGTACATTTTCGTAAGTTTTGGACTGAGTTGTATTCTTTTTGTTAAAAAATTAATAAACCAAATTATTTTTAAATCAGATTTTGTTTTTAGTGTGGTTGTTTTTTTCGTGTTAAAAGAAAATGTGCCAAAATGATGACTTAAATATACCCATATGAGTAGTTATTTATTATCTACGACTTAGTAAATCGAATAAAAATTATTAAAAACCTCTAGAAATTACATAAAATTGATTGCAGCTCCATAACAGTGGGCCGTAGAACTTTTCGGTCTATTAAAAAAAATCTCCTCTTACTCATAATTGTTCCAGTAAGTAACTTTTTCTTATTGATAAGCAACAATATAGCTAAGAAACTGTTAAGTACTGCCAGAGTCCCATAATCATCCTATTTCCTATTCTAAACCTCTCTCCTATTGTCGTTATTTCCAACATAGTTGGTATTAATAATCATTAACGTGAAACTGTGAACAATATCTAAAGTTAATTTTTAACCATTTGTTTAATTTTTAATTTAACCCATTCTTGCTCCTAAGGGTCAAAAACGACCCAATGATAAATTCCTTTACATCTTTATTGAAATTGACTATGTATGTATAAATTATTAATTTAATAACCCTGCTACCAAAAAAAAAGTTTTGGGCACAAATGGGTTAATTAACGATGTTCCTAATAAGTTACTTGTTTTAATCCATTTTTAAATTTTAATCTACATTTCCAAAACTAAACTAAAAAATATTTGAATTTTTAATTTAAAAATGATGATATGGCCAACCTTCACATTTCACATCCGACAAAGAAGGTTCCACCAATTTTTCTTGTTGTTGTTGTTATAAGAGACTTATTGGATTATTATTTCTCAAGACCTCGACAACAATTTATGTATGTATCATACACATATGTACATATTGTATGTTGTGAAACATTTTACAATAAATTATTTAATCACCGAAACTCACATGTCACAATTTTAATACGTTTAATCTATACAACTGAGCGGGTACCATACATACATACATACATACATATAATACTTAATTAAAATATAATTAAATTAAAATTTCTACATCATTTGTCTTTTCATCGGTTTCTATATACATATATACTCATACATATGATACATACATAAATATATATATAAATCAATTACACCGAAACGAAATAGAATTACAATATTACAATAATGAAACATCTCGAACAGATTTTATGCATTATAAATCTTACATAAGCGACATAAAATACAATTTCAATCTTACAATCTGTTAATAAATGTTTTGTACTCCTACATATCGCATTGCAATAATGTCGTAAGTGACATTGTACGGTGCTAAATACATTTTACCATTCCACCAGATTTATTATTTGTATATATGTACATATATATATCTACATATGTACATATATTTATTGTAGGTGCTGATATATATACATATATATATATATATGTACAGTGAAAAGGCCATAAATAACCTTAAGGATAAATTCGTAATAAATTAATTAATTTTATTCTTAATGAAATGGAATATCGAAATCGAAAATTTTCCTATATTAAAGTAAAGTTTACAGAAAGTATATTATTTAAATGTCAGTTGGATATTTGTACAAAGTATATAGATTTACCTACATATATGTACAGTACATAGAGGCGGAATTACTGAAAGGATTTAAATTCCCTAATACATATGTATAAATGTACTTATTCGAAAAGAAGGAAAATTATTAAAGTCTCTCAAGTCTGGAGAAAATCCTGTCATTCATATTATAAATTAAAATGTCACATGAGTTCATATAATGTGAATTCAAAACTCTGTGACATGGCATTATTTAGAATGAAATTCATTATTTTCTCGAAGAAATATAATGTCTGTTATAAAATCGTATACATATTATATGTATGTATGTATAGTTTGTGTGTGGTTATGCTGTTTAAGAAATTATTAAGTTTTTCATTGAGAGTAATCATGGAAAATAAATTTTGGTTCTATGTAGTCAGTAAAGATGCTTGATCATTTGCAAACATTAATAGAACGACAATATGTTGCATAATTTGTGGAGTTCCAAAAGAGTCCATTCTAGTACCGTAGTTTTTTTCAATATATATTGATGACATTTACCTTTTGTTAAATATATGTACAAAAGTCCCAAATCTAGTTGTGTCACTAAATTTTTTGTTAGGAATACTTGATCCAATATCAAATCCAAATACAGCTTGAGAAGAAGCTTGGTTGGAGTCTTTCCTAAAATGAGCGATTTTTTTATTTATAGAAAATATTGTAGGTAAATTAGCTATACTTACGTAAACGTTTTAAGGAACAAACAAATTTAAATCGTTGGTAGTACCAGTACTCGGCCACTTAAGCACACACTCAAGTTTCGATCAAGATTACTCGATGTTTTGGCATGTGATGGATCCAATTTATTAAACTTTTACTTTGTCCTTAACAATATAATAAAAATTATTACGATTTCAGTTAAAAAAAAAAAATTGACAGACCAAAAAAAAATTAATCATGCCTGGGATAGTCCTAAATCTCATCCCTACAAAAAAATGTGGTACTTTCTTTTGTTTGTTTATTCATAACGATAAATTGATCTGAGAAAAATCTCCAGAATTGCATGCAAATAAACGTTTTTCGCTAAATTTCTTTTATGTATGGAAGTTACGAAGTAAATAAGATGAAGAAAATAAGATGGCCGACTATTTGGTTTACTTTACATTAACATTAAACCATTGTTAAAAACTGTACACTCGAAAAAAATGTGGATAAATTCAATGAATTATTTTATAAATTTAATAAAGATTTTGTGTATATTCGTCCAAAGAAATTATTCATTAAAACTATAAATTGCATTTGTTAAAATATTGAGATTTTGTTATAGGTAAAATATATTTGAATTATTTCATTAAATAAATAAAGATTTTTTTTATATTCGGCAAATAGAACATTTAAATTGTAAATTTTA
Source organism: Platyura marginata (assembly GCA_026745375.1). Lineage (NCBI taxonomy): Eukaryota > Metazoa > Arthropoda > Insecta > Diptera > Keroplatidae > Platyura > Platyura marginata. The sequence continues at coordinate 65,798 of JANSTT010008667.1, read as the reverse complement.
TAAAGTGAAAATTTCTAATAAATCAACTGAATATTATCATACTTTTCATTGAGAAATTTTATCATACTTTTCATTGAGAAATTAGTATCAAAGAAGCAGATTTCCTAAATTTTACAAAATTATATTCTTAAAAATAAAAAGATGTTGTTTTATTAACAGTTAAAAAATGTGTATGAAAATTTCATTAAAATAATAAAAATTTCTTGGATTCAATAAATTTATTTTAATAATTTCCACTTTGTAGAATTTACCCATATTTTTTTTTGTGTGTAGTCGACCATAATGTAGATTTCAAAAAATTAGAAAAACGGATTGTTTTTGGTTTTTTCGTGAGATACCGAATACGATGCAGTCGAGAAGTGCCATTGGTAACCTTTTTAATGTTTGCATGTTTACTAATAAATTACTGGCAAAATAAATCAGTTTAATAAATTTCTAAACGGAGAACGATAAAATAATTTTTTTTTATTTAAAAAATTTAATGTAGGCTTAGTTATATTGGTTTTTTTGACTACTTTTATCTTAATCTTAATATTCCAGGATACCAAGATTTTAGAATTTTTTTTAATTCTTTAAAATTTTGGTGAACTTAATTTTTAAAAAAGACATTCAAAAATACCTATGCACATAAATCATTTTTATCCTCCATTAAATAAACAAAAAAAAATTACTTTCTTTCACTAGGCGCGTCTAAAAATATTTAAATAAATAAATGGAACCAGTTTTTAACGCGGCGAATCCTTCGCAATATTTATATACATAGTTAAATTTAATATTCTTTAGTGATCAATTGATCATATACTTATATAAAGGACTTGCTTTCACCACAATAAATTACACGATGCGACGATGAATAGAAATTTGCACGATATTTAAATTTAAAAAAAAAAAAAATAACAATAAAAATAAAATGACAAAAGTAATGTGACGATAGATCATCATACCTAATATTATGTACGAAAAATCTTTGAAAAATATTTGACCCTATACATAGGTACAGCTGCGCAATTTTCTTATAGTATTATTTATGTTTATGCTATCATAGACATTTTTTAAATAATAATAATAAAAAAAACTTTTTTTCAAAAGGTGTCTTAAGATGACAATCTTTGCCTATTCAAAAAAAAAAAGGGTAAACGAAAGGGTTAAGGTATAATAGCCATGTAATAGAGTTCGTACAACAAAACACACTTAATCACACCGAGTGATTATTCACAACAGAACTCCCCGTTGCTCAATAGTTCGTCTGATTTAAATATTTAAGTTTTTTTTTTAAATCGCAACTACTGCTGGGTAAATTTTGCACAAGGTCTCAATTTTAATCCATTTTTATGTTGCGTATGACTCATCATAAATTACATCATATACGCAGTTATTTACAGCTATGGTCAATGAAATAGATATGAGTCGTATTACTAACTTATTAGTAACTGATCGTCCTATCATCGTGTCCATTGCAAAATATTAGTACTCTACTACTATACAAGAGATTTTATCTTTAGATGAGTGACATGTGATTTGACGTTTTATTAGGAAGTCAATTTAACTAAGTACATATAATAAACGTCGTAAGTACTTGGACAATGAAATTTTAAAGAAAAGATAACAAAAACTCAAATCTTTCGGTTATTATTTCTAAACGTTAGGTATATAAGCTTTAGTTAAGTTAATGCCTCGGCAATGTGCATCGGTTTTACAAAATAAGGGTCAGGCCACAACATACTAACAACAAAATGTTTTAAGTCCTCCAATTGTTTATTTAGATCATTTTCACGGTTTTTTTTAACTGTACTTATTTCATTGGCCATAACTGTATATACTTGGTATCGTACATACATTGTACAATGTACATGCATATATAGTACATATGATGATGATGTAACAATAAGGTAATACAAAATGGCCGAAAGAGTTAAAACTGATTCAATTTTACCTATTGTCATGACAACCTGAAGGGTTAAAATAATTGAAAAGGGTTGCTGTACAATATATTGCACCCTACGTTTATTTTATATTCCTCTATTTACAGAATATGTACTTTCCTATATCATCATATATAAATATGCGATGATGATGATGATGATGATGATGGTGACTGAAGTAAATCCTCATACGAATGTAGCACAAAAGTCATATATCTACCTACCTACCTACCTACCTACCTACCTACTACCCTTGTGCATCGTCATATACATGTACAACTTATGTATGTACCATCCATCTACCCTGTATAGCAAACGAAATGATGTAACATAACTCCGCCCTTCATAATGGACTATAAAAGAGGGCTCAAGATCGGATTTCCACATTAAAATTTTCGAGGTCATTGGTGCAGAGGGATGAAAACTAGGCGTGGTTTTAACCCAAAAAAAAAAAAAACAACAACAACAAAAAAAACAAGTTGTGCGTATATTATGTAATTCGAAAAGGGTGCCTTTCCATCATCGTACACAGCTGGCTTAATTTTAACATTATAAGTACATAGATGTACCTAAAACCTACATACACTATATATGTATATATATATATATATATATCTATATCTATATATACATTGCAGATATAGAGAAACTGTATTTAGGACCCTCGAAATAAAAAAAAAAAAAAAACCAACCCATCATTGATCAGTGCTTGGCATTACATAGGAAGAAGTCCTTTTGTTCTCGAATCCCTTTATTTTGTACATTTCCCTATTTACTACGATACGACATGCTGCCATTTTTTTTTTATGCCATCATTGGATGTTTGTAATATGATATGGTATAATACACGTTTCGCTGCTAGACCATCTTTATTGTTTAGCGAGAGATTTTTTTTTTTTTTGTTTTTTTTTTTTTTTTTTTTCCCTCCCTAATTTCATTACGTACAACGAGCATTATCCTTTTGTGCAAATAGCATTTGAATTATTATGGCGCAGTAAAAACCATTATTTTTTTTTTGATCCTTTTGCGAGTTTTAATATGCAAAAATATGGGTCCTTTGCGTGTAATCCTGTGACAAAACAATTTTTTTTTTTTGTTATTTGTTATTTGCTATTTCTTATATTATTTTATTTGGACATGTGCGTCGTCAATATCGTAGATGGTCAATCTAACAAAAATGTTAATTTGGCATTGTGGCGTACTTACACATTTAGTTTTTTTTTTAAATAAATTGAATCATAAATAAACAAATTACCATATTTTTTTTTTACCTATCTGAGTATGTACAAACATTTCTATAGATTCAAAATTAAGGGTTACAATTATTGGTGACCGGAAAGCCGAGGAAATAAACTATTTAATAATTATAATAATAACATTTCGAAGTTAATATGTTCGATGGTTCGAAGTTATTCTGTAATTAGGGTAGTAGATTCTTATTAATTAATTAATTACAGTACTTTTGATACTTTTCTCTCTCTCTTTTTCACTCTATCTTTTACAAGTACACCTAATTCTGTTTTTACACGGTAGATACGTTCCTGAAAAAAAGCATGCAAAAAAAAACCGACATGAAGTACATATAAAAATAGGGGATTAGTTCTATATCCTTAAAACCAAAAAAATACCAAAGATAAAAGGATTAATGGAGATATTTTTCCTTAAAATTTTAATCAAACCGTGCTATTTCGAATGAAATCGTGTAAAAAGAGAATTGGATTTATTTTTCTAAAAACCGTGTAAAAAAGGCCCATGTAAAAACAGAATTGTGAAGGTATTCTTTAGTATAACTTAATAACCGTATGAGCGTAGCATAGAAGTTCCATGACCTATAGTTATGGCGCTGCAATCAATTTTATATTATTTGTAGGCTTTTTAATAATTTACTTAAATTAAGTATATTTGGATTACAACAAAAACGAACATGACAATAATTATAGAAAATAAATTTTGAAAATTTGGTGGATATGGAGGTTTAATGGATGTGGTGTGATATTTCTATAGAAAATGTAGATTTAAGAGCATTATATCAGTAAAAGATTTTTTTAAAAATCGGAGGATTAGAGTTTTGCCTCAAAACTACCTGCAAATTATAGCTAACGACTGTACGAATCTAACGATGTATTGTTATCTGGATCTGTTTTGCCGTTTAGTAAGTATTATTTTTCATAATAAAATTTCCTTTTTTTATTCGATTTTATGCCGATTTTAGGCACCCCATAGTGTTGACATACATGTGAAATTCTATACAAATCACATGAAATATTCACAAATTCATTGAAAACATTAAGATTATTAATTTTATAATCAAATTCATAGAATTCAAGAAATAAAATTTTTTTGGTTAAGATTCCCTTACGAATACTTGAGATTTTTAATAAAAATTCCTTGATAAATTTATATCTCCTAAACAATTGAACCATTGTTCGGAGAACTAGTTCTAGTTTGCTGCTTCGGATATTTATTAGGAAAAAAAATATTTGGTCTATCGTCCATCGATATCGTGAGATATTTCCATAGAAAACTAATTCCAAAAATACCATATCAGTAAAAGATTTTTAAAAAAACGGGTTGTGGGGCTATAGCCTTGAGACTTAATTCAAATTAAAGCTATGGCTTGTACGAATTCAACGATATAATAGATGTTAGGTCTATCTCGTCGTTTATTATTTATTTAAAATGTTTCAAAATGAAATTTAAGTTTTTGATCGGAATTTAAGCCGTTTTTCAGGCTTCTAATAGTAAATGTGTGGTAATATGAAGTTCTATTCTATATAAGTAAATCACTAAAAATGTTCATAAATCATATTTTTATAGGATTTTATGTATTTTAGATTATTTTAAACATTAAAAATTCACAAATTCTTAACTCCATACCTACATGGATTCCTTCTAAGATTCCAACTATGATTTGTATATTGCAACAATTAAGATTACTTTATTTTAGTAGGTCACGTCAATCCAATTATGGTCAAGTAGACTGTATCCATAAACTTATGAAATAATTGGGTCCATCCATAAATTAGTTATATATCCATAGTTATGGGTGTCGAAACACAAAGGTGTGGTGTAAAATCGGTTTTAATATTCACTGAAAATGTTCATCAATTAATTATGATTTTTTATGGGCATTCGTACGTATATCAAAGTATTTTCATAATTTTTGAAAATTATAAATTTAATGCTGAATTTGCGTTCATATAGAATTAAAACTTATCTTTAGACATGTTATAAGACCTACACATAAGACAATTACATTGGTTATTAACAACCATCGATTATTTACTGACAATGGCCTTATGGTTGGTTTGGTAATATAAATTTAATTGTACTTTAATAAATGACATATTTTATTACCTTTGGATTCAATATACTATATGTAAAGTAGCACAAAATGGTGCTGTTTCACGATTTATATTTATTAGACTAAGGTCGGATGAATGAACATTCTTCAAGTATTTTATTAATTATATAAGTAAGCTATTTGGACATGGCAATTTTTTTATAATTCGTAATAACTTAAAAAACAAAATGAACAATATACCAATAAATTATTAAAAATATTAAATAAGTGAAAATAATTATTAAAAAATAAAAAAAAGTTATTAGAACAAAGACAAAATGATTGAGCTTTAATTTTCAAAATATTTTGTAGACTTTAGTACACGCATTTGCAGCTAAACCTAAAGCTCAATCATGACAATGAACAATTTTTTTAATTTATCAGTTATTTTTTACTTATTTATTTAAAATGTTTTTTCGCTTTTAGCGAGACACAATACGTAATTTTTTTAACCATAAATCAAAGTGGGCTTATTTTCTCATTCAATTTCTCTTAAGTATTGGCTTATTGGTTACTCGTAAATTGCTTGGTTTTAAGCATTTTGGAAAGCAAAGCCGTACACAGTGGTAGAAAAAGTCAAATAAGATTGCTACAGCTACTTTAGACAAAATATTGTAAAGTATACTTAAATCCCGTGCTCTCAGCCCCTATTCAGATGAGGTGTATGTTAGAATCACCCACTTGCGACTGTGGCACCTCCGACCAAACAATAAGACATATGTCGTCACGAAATGCGGTCTCCACTCATATGTTGGCCCCATACATAATTTCTTAGTCGCCTCTATGGTAGCGCTGTAGTGGTTTGTGAATCTCACCCTAAGATTCTGAAATTCCTGACAGTGCAACGATTTCATTAGAACTGAAGAGGCACTTCGTGTAATAATTAGTGTTTTATGGATAAATTTGTGTAATCCGTGCAATTTGTGTTATACACTAAAAAACTAAATAGAATCCCGTTGCATTCAAGTTTTCCTGCATTTTCGTTCATTGTGCATGTACGTATGTCCAGTTCCATTATTCATTCAAGTATTTGCAAGCAAAGATGTCGAATCTTTGATTAATTGCAGTAAAATTCACATATTTTAGCAGACAGGTAGCTCCGTTTTTATTTGTTCTACACAGTGAAAGAATTTTTGTGCCTTTTTTTTATTCTTTGATTGCCTGTATGATATTTAAGAATTATATGTACCTAAAAAAAATCTTACATTTAGAGAAAACTTCTAAATTCTAAATTAATTTTCTATAAGAAATATTAGCCAATTTTCTACATTTCGATTTAAGATCCATAACGATTAATTTAGAAAAAGTAAAAAAAAAAAAAAAATATTTTCTCCCATAAATAAATGCACCAAAATAAATTTTAGTAATGTTGGAAAAATCTGATTTGTGGCTATATGGCACATTTATCTTTCCCTCATTAATAATTCTGATCGATTTATGTCGTACATTAGTGAGAAAAGATGTTCAGTTCCTTTACAGACGAAAAACTTTTGCCCGAAAAACTTATTCGTTTCACTTAGTTTTTTTTTTCCTATATATTTATACAATATATATGTATGTATATGTATGTATGTAGGTATGTATGACAACAGGATATGTGAAAATAGGGTTGAATAAATTGATTGTTTATATATAAGAAAAGTTTTCATACATGAATAAGGGCAAGAAAAAAAAAAAAAAAACTTTTTCCATTTATAATACAAAGCAATAAAAATATTTTTCTAAATTAGTGGAAAACAATGTTGTGAAATAATGAATGACCTTCCCAAAAACGTTCCTTGGAAAGTTCTCTACAATACTTGTTATTTATATATATTATGTATATAAGTAAGTACATAAGAATGATCACAATTTAGGTCAGTGATTGTAAATAATATATATAGGAAAATAATAGAAAACTTGCCAAACTTAACTATTAATTGGCTCCAGTTTTGTAGTTCAGCCTTCAAGCGCGAAATGATTAGAATATTCTTTTCTTTTTTCTTTTCTTTCTATGAACCAAATGGAAGTTCTTTTATAACTTATCTTGGACCCCAGTAAATCTCAAATTGGAGATGTTTGTGTCAGCTGAATTGTTTTTGTTTTTAAGTAATTCAGATCAGATACATCAGACATTTTTTGGAGAATTTGCTTTTAAGTAGATTCGATTAGAGTTTTGTTGTTAGTCCTTTATAAATGTACTTATCAGAAGACTGAATCTATTGTGGTAATATTCTAGTCGATGTTTTTATGTCATCTTCATCAGGTGCAATTGGTAAAGAATTCAAACTCTTAATAGCAAATCAATATTAAGTATGAAATTGATATATTATTGATAATTGCACATTAAGTCTTTTTGGAGAGATCATTAAGTCTTTTTGGAGAGATCAATTTTCAATTTTCGTAAATCAACCACATGCACAACAAATAAGAAAAATTCAACTAACGCCGTAATAAATTCTGCACATAAAAATTATTGCGGTGACCAGTGGAGGTAATTCTGTTCACTGTGTATATTATTGAGATCCAATAGATGCGTAAATTTTCCGTTTAGCTCTTGTTACACATTATTTTTTTATGGCTTGAGGAGATGTGACCATTAATTAACGTTGTGAGAGACTTGCGAGATAATATTTAAAGGTACACTCAACATAATACTTTAATAGATTTGACCATATTTCTGTCTATATTATTGAGTGTAACAGAACAGGTATTTAGAGAATAACTGTCCAATATACTGTCGGATTATCTATTTAATATATATATTATAGTCTAGAGGAGTTAATATTTTCATAAAAGATTCCACTAGAACCATGTCCCAAAATGTTTCGTTCTACTTTAAAAAAGGACCATAACGCAGCATATGTGTAATATTGCTTAACCCTTTCGCGGACGCTCACTGCAATTGCAATTATATAGTAAGGGTTTCTAGTATGGGTCGTCATTGAAATTGCAGTTTATGGTCAATTTTTAATTAAAATTGTTTCTGTTTTTTAATACTTTTTAAATTGTATAGTTAATTTAAACACAGTGATCAAATCCCCAATAATCTATAGAGTTCAATAACTAAGAAACAATAACTGGCATTTTGAGAGAATTCATAAAATTCATGAAAGTCCGCAAAAGGGTTAACAATATTTTTACCATATTGGTAATATTTCTACATATTGGTAATATGGCTCTGTCCAAAACGACGAACGATTATTCTACATGTTGTATGAGATGAAAGCTTACTATACAGATACAGATACAGATGGTTCTATGTTTTTGTGAAGAACCTGTGTCCGAAACTTTTATTGTCCAGCAGTATATCTGATAGGATAACTTCTATTTATTTAAAAAAAAAAATTAAAAAATTAAAGACAACTTTACCGTAAGTTAATAGGGTGTGTTGTGAACGACTAGAATATCCCTTGTACACGCCACTGCTATCTACATATGGGGTACCTAATGTATATAACACACATTTCCACATTTCGCAATCATGAAATACATACTTTATATATACGAAAGCACCGATACCAACCATACCTACCGTATTTTTCTAAATAAATTTATTATTTTACTATAAAAATACGGGTAATAGTACAACTCAAATATACATTTCTCCCTAATGCATATTTGGTTTATGACAACAGCATTCAACGGTATAAATCACATCCCTAAGGATAAACCATAAACTCATCATACAAACATTATTTCCTATAAAAAGTTTATGTGTAAATTTACGTGTTTCTTGTGTTCGTTGTATTTTCCTAAAAACAAAAAAAAAAACAAAAAAAAATTATTGCCAAAAAAAAGCTTTTATGAATTTTGTGATAATTTTGGTGAATTTTCCAACCCAAATATAGTATCTCTATATGTATGTATTTATGTATGTATATAGGATTTTTTTTTTAAAGCTTTATGGATATGTATGTAATGTACATACATTCAGATATAATATATGTGACAACGAGGATAGGGGTCAATAAAATTTATGATTCTTTCAAAATAATAAATATTTATCATTACTACAACACATATCAGTACAGATTTTTTGAGAGTTATACAGGGTGATCCATTTGGTCTATATAAACACATATAGGGCGTATGGATGGGTTGATATTATGAAGAAGAAAAAAATCCCATAAGTCCCATCACCGGAAAACGAACCGTTTCAGCAACTTGACAATTTTCGATTATTTACATTCAATAATTCACTGGATTCTGTCCCTATTCACTGAATTGTTTATAAGTTCGGTAAAATTCAACCGGATATGCATATAGGTCATTTATTACATGCTTAAAGGAAAGAAAATTGTCCAATGTACAAAAAATAGCTAAATTATTTTTTTCGGTGGAATTCAAAGTTTTTGAGCTACTGTCGGTTAAAGTCAAATTTTTTTTCCAAAAACAAGAATTTTTTTAGGAAATTTTAATAAAAAAAAAACCCCCATCAAATTTGTTTCATTTAATTGTCACTTAAGGGTTTAACATGAGAACTATGAAAACTGGATGAAAAATTTATATGCATTTGAACCACCCTGTATGTACTTATTATTGTGTATTATTCGAATGTAATTTATGTACGTGTGACGTGCGTGTCATTGTGATGATACAATGGTATGGTTTTTTTTATTAGTCATTGAAAATATAAAAGAAGACAAAAAAAAAAAAGAAGAAAAATAATATTCGCGCCAATCGGAAAAAGGATATTTTCATTCGTTGATTTTTATAACCACAAACACTTTACCAACGGAAATGTCCCGTGACTTCTATATCGTACCAGAGATGTCACACATATCATGGAACGAAACCAAAAAAAAAGGAAAAAAAACAAAAACTGAAATACATTACAAACACGGGGGTGGAATGGACAAAAGCAAATATTTTTCTACCCAGGAAACTGGATCATTGAAGCGGAAGTTTGAAAAATTATCTTTTATTATTTATCAGCTTCAGAAAGGAAAGGAATTGTCGTTTTTATATTTTTCTATCGTCGCATATATATATATATTGATGACGATGATGATGATGATGATGATGATGATGTATACACGTTCATAATAAGGGTGCGCTTAAAAGCTTCCAGAAAAAAAAAACAAAATATAGTTTTTGGGAATTTTATAAGTTCGAACCCTGTTATTTTGTCCATAAAATATGGACACTAAATTACAATAACAAAAAAAAAAAATCCTTAAATCAACTTATCATCAAAGTTTCGTGAATTAATTATTTATCACCACCACACCACACCACACCACACCACACCACCACCAACACCATCCACCACCCATATGAGTTAACTTTTAGCATTCCTATTTTTTAATAGTTTCTCGTACAAATGAAGGGCAGATAGGCCCGAAAAAATATTATAGCGTGACTTGGTCTATTAAAAAGTAAAGTAACTTTTGGATAGTAATTTTAATAAATGTCTATACACCTAAAACATATAAAATAAAATAAAATAAAATAATAGCAAGGCAATTACAGTACTCCCACCCTTATCCTCTTAACCGTCTTAAGGCGTCATTATTTTATATATATATACATAAATATACACACCTGAAAAGATATAAGGAAAATCCGGTAAAAAATTATTGAAAAAAGAAAAGAAAAGAAAACCGAGAGTTTTTCCTATAGTAATGGTGGGTGTGATAGTGTTGTTTGGTATTTATTATGAGTAAAAATTTATGGTCGCATTAGACTAATTTGTTGACACGCAATAAGCAATCCAACAAGCTTAATTTCATGATAATATCCACAATTTTTTTTTTTTTTTTTTTTTTTTTTATTGAGGAAGAAAATATTTTATCGTTTGTTTATCTGGATCTAGACAAGTTTTTGGTAAAGTATATTAAATATGTAGTTAGTTAGGTATACATACTTAGAATTATGTATGTGTAGTGCTGTAGTGTATCGATATGCGTAACTTTTTCAAATTTATTTCAAGTTAATAAAGTTGTAGGTAAAAACAAAATAAATACATAAATTATTTGTGTTTGTTTATTTTCAGTAAGTATAAGCAAAAAAAAAAAAAAAACTCCAACAACAACAACACATTATTTGTGATTGTATAGCCATAAATTATGATGTGCTATAAGAAGGGAATGAGATGTTTACTTTTCTGTTCATTTCCTTAATATAATTTACACAATACTTAATTAGTATTTTACTATAGACTTCTTGACGCCAACACTGTTTTTGTTGACAATGTGAAAATTTCGGAAGGTTTCCAATAGGAATACAAAGCTCACAAAAAATGAAAAAAAAAAATAAAAAAATGTTACAAGGTGTTACCCCATCCTCCCCTATACTTTGTCCGATTTCCTCGAAAAACAATAGAAATACTTACTCTAGGAGTACTTAATATTCAGTATTTCAATATTCAATATTTCAAGTTCTTTACCTTCAGTTGCTTAGGCGAAATCTTGATCATGGAGGCAGATTTGGGCTTAAAATTACAAGAGAATGGCCCCCTCCTCTTAAATTCTAACTTTGAGATTGGCATTGCTTAGCAGTTATATACAAGTTGTTCTAACCACAAGACCCTTAGGATTCATTAAAACATTGTCGTTCAATGGGCTTGATGTGCATATTTTATTGCTGTCACTTCGGAAATTCCCATTCAGGATCTAATCCTAATTATACGACCACTTTATGTTGTGCCCAGAAATTCTATTTTATTTTATTTTATTTGATCTCAACATCATTATTGCTCTTTGACTCTACAAATATCGAAACGTTGGACTCCAACGGTTGAAATGTACTTCCAGATATTGTTGTCCCACCGGGACTTGGAGGATTTTTAGGAAAATTTGAATATTTATACGCACAAATTTCTGGGGGCAACTCAGAAAATAAAACTAAAAACTCCAAAAATATCTATCACGCATTATACGAGTATTAATCTTCCGAGTTTCGCACATATTTTTTGAACCACCCTAATTATATTATTATTTCCATATAAATTGTTTTGTGTATGCCTATTTTCATTTTTTTTTAATTTAGTGTCTTTTTTTAATTTAAGTATCTTTTTTATGTGACTATTTTAGTTTTTAGTATACAGTCGTGTCGGATAAAATAGGGAACAGGCATATTTTGTATGAAAAAGTCGAAAGGATACCCAGTTGTGCAAAATAGTAGGGAAACAAATTACATGCAATATTGCATTGAATATTTTTTTTCCCCTCTTATTTTGCACAACCGAGTAATCCGTATATCCTGTAGCTGTCCCTATTTCCTTTCCATATTTGGAGAAAATATTAGCGTTTGAAAATAATGAATATGAAAATCATAACAACTAGGAGAAGTTACTGGATTTCGACTTTTTCATACAAAATATTCCTTGTTCCTATTTTACCCGACATGACTGTAAACATTCGGACCCCAAAATACTATATTGAAACGATAATAATTTGAAGTACAATTTATTGATAGATATCGACAAAGCCTATTTTTACTGTAGACACTTACTTAAATAATCAGGACAGGTTAAGTATAGACAGAGAATGGCTAATATTGAAAAGAAATCGATCTTATAGAAAGAAAAAGGATATCGATTAAAATGTAATTCTAAATATTAATTTGACCTTAAATCAATTGAATATTTGTGATGCAAGCTTGGGGTTGATTATAAAATAAAAAGTTTCCTAAGCTCAATTTTATTAAAGCAGCACATATATAGTAGGTACGTGCCATAACTCTATTGTCTATTGTAACATGTACAACACTTGTGTGTGTGTGTGTATCATCTTTCTATACAACAAAAATAAATTATGCAAATATTTTCATTATTTATGAACAACATTCTCATCTTGCAATTTAGCAAAACCGCATAAAACAATTTTCCTTAATTTTCCTAAAGTGCGCTGATGCCACAACACACCAGCTAATTGTATCTATTCTATACTTACATAGTGGTATCCCGACATAATCTTCCATGTTTTATGATATACAAACATTTTAACCAGCTCGATACCAGCCATATAGTAAACAAAAGTTCATTTGTATTTCATTTTGTTAATGCACTTCTACTACATCAACAACTAATAGTGTACCTACCTACCTACCTACCTACCTAATATTATATAAATTTACCATTTTTCCACAAAACCAATGGAAAAGCTTGTGAATAAATTTTGGGTGGATGGTGTGGTTTTTGTTTTATTTTTTAGTTTTTTTTTTATTTTTATTTTAATTAAAAACTTTTTTGTTTATTCAATTTTCTGCAAATTAAGCATTTTGAAAATAAAATGTCACGTGCAGTTTTTCAATTACTTCATAAAACGAACCAAAAAGTTCCAAAGAAAATAAATTGCAACTTTGTCGCCTAGTAAAATATTCTCTCAAATAATCGTCAGTCGATGTAAATTAAAAAAAAAAAAAACTTCGCAATTAAAGATTCTTATTTTAATATCTTTCACAATTACCATACACACACAAAAAAAAAAATTTAAAAAAAAAGTTTTTCTTTTCGGAATTTTTCTTTCCATTTTTTTTTTTTTTTACCATCGGCGGCACCCATTATGTTTAAGAAAGCAATTAAAATACCATTAAAAGGGTTTTTCTTGATAACTCTATTTAATAAATCGTTCAAATAATTGCTGAACAAATAACCCACGATTTATAAATATTGACATTATTAAGCCATAAAAGGGGGTCTTGGGCGTGTAAAGGGTTGCCGCAACAAAAAAAAAAAAAGAAAGAAAAACCAAAAAAAAAAGAAAATTTGGTTATAAAATATCTTTTTCTCTAAATGGGATGGATGTTCATTTTTAAGAAAAATTTATATTATGGCTTTTAATTGAACTGCAAATTAACCGCTGGAAAAGGTCAATAACCTTAAATGTGGTTATGTGTGCGGTTTTTGGTTTAAATTTAGTGAATATTTAAATGGGCAAGGGAGAAATAACAAAAAAAAAAAAAAAAGGAAAAAAGTGCCTGGCAAATTTGTGTAAATATAATTTTAAAGTTGATTTTATTATACACTTAGAGGAGTTTAACATTGAAATTAAGTATATTTTTTGTAATATGATATTGTTGGAGTAATTTATTGTGAAGATGGTAATTAAGTTTTGGTTTAAGAAAAAAAGTAAAACCAAAAAGATGGAAATAGGATATTTTGAATTGAACTTTTGCTCTTAAGGTACTTATTTAGTTATTGTATTCGATTACTGACACGACTGACGTTAGATCTAGCCTTTTGAGTCAACTAATAAAATTTCATTTACTTATATCCAATCAAAATAACAAAATGGAATCGGGAATAGGGTGGCTCGATTGAAAGATTCAGGAGAGAGGTTTTAAAAATGAATTTCAAATAATTGATTACAATAAAATGTTGGAGTTAAGCAGTTTCTTGGTAGGAGCCTGGATTAATCATTCAAACCCGACTCATGGGTGAAATTTTTTTCCCAGTGGTCATACTAGGAAATCGGTTTGATTTAAATTTTCTAACAAATCGTTTGACCTTGACGCCCACGGCTCAAATAGCCGAAAGATATTTTCTGTACAGTTTTCTCTCAACGAATTCTTAAAAAAGTCTTTTGCCCCCTTTTTTTGTACTTTTCAAGTAAAACAGAAATTCTTGGATAAAAATGACAAAAATTGCATTAAATTTTGATATTTTTTTTTTTAATTCTACAACATATTTAGAAGTATACTTTATAAATTAATTTTAATATAAAAAATAACTTAAAATTATTTTTTTTTCTTTTAGGTAAGCAAACGATTTTCATACTACCATAATGTTGTGAAAAATGTCAACCAAAATTAATCGTAAGTATTTTTGATCTAATAATTTTTGAAAATATCCTGTCGACATCACACAAATAAATTAAATTGATCGGATTAATAGTCGGTACAGTATTTTTTGTATTTGTACGAACAATATTTTCAATCAAAAATTAAGTCGCCCACCCCCGCTACCCCTTTATATTGTCGACCTAGATTTTCAATCCAATATTGCTTGTAGTGGCGACTAGTGAGAAATATGGATTTAAAACTTTTTTTAAATTTCCAGCATTTTTGGGAAACGTTAACACTTTAAGGTCCATACATTTTGAGCATAAAAGGGTTAACAAAAAAAAAATATATTATAATTCAACTAAATTTGTTCAGGGAGACATTCTTTAAGTTTTTAGTAAATATTTTGGACCTTAAAGGGTTAACGATTTCTAAAAATAAAAAATTTATGAAAGCATTTACAATTAACTTTTGAGGAAAATGAGTAGCTTTTAGAACATTTTTGGTTAACCCTTTCATGTTGAAAATGTGTAGACCTTAAAGGGTTAACTTTTTCTAAAATATTTATTTGCCAAAAGATGTTGCAAATTTAAATTAATATAAAAATACAAAGTTTGAAAAACTTTACCTGAAGTTTAGTATTAAAAAAAAGTTAAAAATTGTGTTTCTTTTCAAAAAAAAAAAAACGGTCAAGCAAGATTTTCGTCGAAGTCACAATTTTTTTCCCCTTTCTTTTCTCAAGAATAGTCTCACGACGATTATAGTAATAATTCTCAAAATAGCCGCCACTGGTTGCTTTTGGTCATTATATACATATATGTCGATAGGTAATCGAATCTTGTTAAAATACTAAATACCATATAATTTCCCTCTTCTATGCCCAATTTGGTTTACACTCCATCGCGATAAATAACTGAAATCTTTTTGATCGTAAATTATTAAGATTTGAATCAGAGAAACGTATTATGTATGTAGGTAATATAGTCAAAGTCATGTGTAAATAATTTATGAGAGCCGCATATATATTTTTGTGGGTATCTACAATTCGTGTATGGTTAACCGCAGAAAAAAAAAAACGATAAAAATTTTGAAAAAAGGAAAAAAAAAATAAACCAACAATAAACATATTGATTCCATAAAAATTATCGATATTAATGGTCATTATTTATATGAGATTGACTACATTTAAGTATTATATGCATTGATTTTTTTTTTTATTCGATTTGATTTCACAATTTTATTTATTATCGAATTTATTTTGATTTTCGTGAAAATACGTTTTTTTTTGTAGTTGTTGTTGTTGTTGTTTATTTATTTTTCATGATTTAAAATACATAATGGTTTTCGTTCCATTTTCAAGATGCTTTTTGTGTGCGCGTCTCCAGGGATATTGGGATAATCGAATAAAATGTCAAGTCCCTGCGAGTGTGTCCAAAAAATAAAAAAATAAATAAATGCAAAATCCAAAAAATAAAAAATACTGATTTTCACATAAATGTAGTGTAAATGGATTTAATGCTATTTTTAGTATTTACATATGTATATATACGTCATCAACGAGAGACTTTGGTGGTTCAGCTTCTTTACAATTTTCTAATGCTAAATGGATGGCAAAAAACTTTTCTTAGAAACTTTGCAACTTATCACTTAATTCAATCGGTCGACATGGCCTTATTAAGTCATTTTTTTCGATTTTTAACACTGCACTTTGAGAGTGTCAATATTAGTTAGAGGTTAGAATATTCATTAATGGTAACTCAACTATAGCTCCATTACCTATAGGTTAAATTAAAATGCTCAATTTAAAGATTCCAAGATCATAAAATGTTTAGGTGTTTTTCGGCTCATATTAAGGCAATATTCTATGGCGGTACAATTTCAAGTACATATAATCCGAACCACACGGGCTTAGTCAAACATTACACCCAATTGAAATCCGTTTTTTTGTTTTTTTAAATCGATTTGAAGTTATTGCCAGGACATCCAATTCTTAAAATCACTTGATCGGTTCATCTTGCTCTTACCACTGATTATTATTTGTTATTTTGACCTCATCGTAAGGATAATCTTCGTATACCTAATATTTTGTATTTCAAAGGCTGCCAAGGAACTGAAAACTATTGTACTTTTGTGTATTCATAATTTTTTCAACATTTTATAGCGGGAGAAAACACGAAAAATCAGTTTTTTTCCAAAAAAATAAAAAGAAATTGAATTGCAGTGGACCGAACAGTGCCTATCCAAAGTTCTATCGACTCCAAAAAGTTTAAATCCAAAATTTCGTTAAATTATCTTAGTTTTGTATGAAACGTAGAGAAAATACAATATGCGGTGAGATATTTTGAAATAAATACACAAAACTTTCAATTCATATTTCATATTGCAGTAGGATGGTAAAATGATTTTAGCGAATTTTAAGCTGTTCATTATCATATTACATAAATATTTACAAGACTCCTCTTACCTAATGAAGAGACAATAAATAAAAATTCCGTCAAATTTTTTTTTTCTCTCTTTATGATGAAATATCTCCGGTAAATTTTCAATTTCAATCTTCTTTTGTGTATAGCAGAAATGCCAACGGCATTAAACTCATAAAAAATTTTTAAACTTTTAAGACATTCAAAAAACAAAAAGAATTTTTATGTTTGTTAATTTAATCAACTTAAAGGCATAAAGTTTATGTCGACATACATACCCAAGAGACAGAGAGAAAGAAAGAGAAAGAGAGAGAGAGAGAGAGAGAGAAAAGAAAATTGTTTCAAAAATTTACCAATAAAAATTTACTACTCAATAAAAGTAATTTTTTTTTTTTTTGGCATGGTTTAAAATCATCATCAGGACATATTGTTCCGCACGATATTCATCAGAAAACGGGGCGCGGTTAAATTTAATGACCCCTCTCCAATCATTTTATAATTGTTCAGCATCAGCATATTATACTCGACCATTATGATCAATCATATGCGAGCGCACATTAGCAGTTACTTAATGCAGTGTAATAATGCAATTTACTTGCGCTTATGCAATTATTTGATTATTGTACAATAATATTGTATGGTATGATGAACAATTTTACGCAAAGAGGAGTTACCATTATTGTGATTTAATTTTTAAGTCGAGACAGTTAAACGACTTTGTAAATGGCGTTCATATAATATTCTGGCCGTTATGCGATCCCAAAAAAATTGATGAAACTTTTAATTTTACCAAACTTTCTCGGTATATGTGGGCGGATGACACACACACACACACACACTAGCCAATCTAGCATTCACCTCGATTATCATATTTTTCTCCTAAACATTATCAATTTCATCTAACCCCCCCCCCCCCTATACCATATTAGATATGGATAGATATATATATATATAGGGTAAAGTTATTCGGGCGTAGTTTCTTCAGGCTTTTTATTAATATAAAGAAAAATTTGTGTTTTCTTTTTTTTTTCTTTTCTTTTTTTTTTTTTTTTTTTTTGAGTGACATGAAGTATCGTAACTATCGTTGGAACGACCTCGTAAGAACATTACATTTGCAATTTTGGACGATTGAGACGATGATTTTGTGAGAGTTTTACAAAGCTTATGGATACCAAAATGATAGTTAGAGACAGTTTTCGGATAGCGTAACAGATTGCAATTGATTATTTGAATCGTTTATTTATTCAATGAGTTTTTAAAGAAAAATTCATCTCTTTGAGTGTGGAAGTCAATATAGAAAATGTTATCGTTATTGGGAGCTTTTCTTTTTTTTTTTTTTTTCTTTTTTGATGTGTAATAGAAAAGATGTTTATGTGAAAATGTAATTTTGTCCGGATTAACATGATTGAAAAGTATTTTATTGATTTATTTTGATATTAACCATTTTTTCGCAATCAATCTAATGTAAAAATTGTACACCACGTCATATCATCCCCAAGCGAATGGTGTAATAATAATATTTCCGTTTTTATTTTTTGTTTCCACCCACATGCTATATAAAATTATATAAAGGAAAGTTTTGGTTTTTGGTTTATATTTCGGAATTTTTTTTTTCCAGCTAGATCTTCCACAATTTCATGAAAAACTTAGAACGCTTTTTTTTTGCCAGTGATCGCTCGCTCTATAGCACGATAATTTAGGAACACGTTGAGCTAGACTTTAAATTTTGAAAGTAATGTGCACTCTGGTGCTGATATTGCAAATGAGCACCCCTACGATCCCCTGCCATACAATTTTGTTGTTGTTGTAAAAATGTGTTTTTTTCGATTTTTCTCCCACTGAATGAAATAATATAGAAAAAATTATGGAAACCTACAACGTTTTTTTGTGTTCCATAACATTAGGCTAAACAATCAGTTTGCACTCTTCGTTCACCCTTATTGGGCCCTCATAGAAAACTACTATAAAATGACCTTTTTCTCACATTTCTTGTATGAATTTTGAAAAAAAGTAAAAATGCAGAAGAGTTTTGTTCTTGGAAATGCATAAAATGTAATCAAAATTTGTATATGTCGATTTTTTTTTTTAGGAAATCTTTCCCCTCCCAGATCTTATCTCTGCTTTTCCTTTAAAAAGAGTGAAAACAACTTTAAAAATTAAATAATATGTAGGTACCTATTAGTAAAAATAAAATAACAGACTACGGGAGTAAATTTAACATGTGTAATTATCGCAGACCTTAATTGGCAGTCTTTTTTTTTGTTAGGTACCTACTAGGGAATTAGTTTTTTTTAATTAAATTACAAATAAAAATTCTACTTGAGACTATTAGAGTTCAATCAACTTAAATTATTCCACATGGTTGTTTTGTATGTGAATAATATTTTTTTAATTTTTTTCGTCATCATATTTTCTTCCCATATCAAATAGAAAATATTTTAATGCTCAAAATAAATATTAACAATGTCTCAAAATATTATATACGATCCCCAGTATCATGTGTGTGTGTGTGTGTGTGCGAACACATTTGCAAACAAGTTCATATAACATTACATATTAGTAATGTCAGATGCAATTAAGATAAAAATAAAAATTGTTTAATGCGCATCGTCTTATTGGTACAATCCTCAAAAAAAAAAAAAAAAAATAAAATAAAATTAGTCACATTTGCGTTAGTCATTTGTGGGTTGCACTTATTTGGTTTAATATTCAATTAAAATGTGGTTTCTTTTTTTCTTTTTTTCTTTTTCTTCTTTTGATTCAAATGGCATAAATGGAAACATCAATTTCTACTTCTATTAGTCATACATTTGGTACACACACAAAAAAAGACTACTGTCTTCCCTCGCAAAAAAGGCATCTATGTCTTGCATCTTTTTTCGAAAAAAAAACTTCTTTTTACCACGTACCTACCACTTCTCAGTCGCTTTTAAGTAGATTTTTCTTATACGACGAAATATCAATGTCTAATGGGTATTTTAATCGAAAACCATTATTTATTTTCTAAATTATGAGTTTTCTTCCACTTTCTTGCATTTTTTTCGAGGGAAGACTGTAATAGAAATTTCAATATATGGCATCATACAATGCTAAAAGTTATTATAATTTAAAACGATAAAAACGGTGGCGAATTTAATAGAAAACGAAGAACGCACTGTCGTCTCATAATTGACATTTGTAAACTTAGTCTTTATTTGTGTCCTTGACTTCAATGATATCAAATCATTTGAACATTTTAAATATATGACAATAATAAACTCCACAAAGACGTCTAACTGACGTAATAGATGAAAAAAGGGACTAAATCAATTAATCATCGGTATTTTTTTTGTGTTAAGTGAAATTTTTGTTTAATTCTAATGTTTTTAAGGCCACCATTTTATAAATCTTTAAAAGTTTCATGATATGTAGGATATATTAATATATAGTAGATTTTTTGTTCAACTCTGAGACCGCTAGTATATGTTGCCATTGTCTCTCTGTATGAATTTTTTTTTAAATTTTCCACCCTAATTATAATTTTCCTATTTTGCTTAATATGTCAAGAGTATGTTTAATTGGATATGTTGAGGGCGCAAATTTATTCTCTTAAAAGTGATAGGAAAGTGTCTTACAGTAAAGCCAAAATATATCGCCACATAAAATCATATGAAAAACTCAATACCTAGCATCCGAATCAAAAAAAAATTGCCAGATTTGGATTCTACGATCAAAAATTAGCTTATAATGAGTGTAAAATTTCAATGAATATAAGTCGACAAAAGTTCAGGTCTCAAAGGGTTATCTCGAGTTGGTAAAAATTGCTATCTAGTGTAAATTTCAAAAAATCATAATTTCGAAACTGCTAGGGCGATTTTAATGAGTAGGGACTTAATTTTTTAAGGAAAATGGAAAAGCTTTTATAATATAATTAAATTAAGTTGTTAAAAATTAAATTAAAATATAAAAATACAAAAAAATCGAATTGCATATATCCAGAACAACAAAAAAAAGAAATTATTTTTGATGTTACCTTTAACGAAGCAGCGATCTGAATATTTAATATACTTACTCGTCCAGAAATATGAGCTCATAAGCTGATTAAAAATTAATTAATTTATTGAATAAATTTGTTTATTATTTTATTAAATTGTGGAAATACAAATAACATTTCGAAATTAAGCTTTTTCTCGAAATGACTTCATCTGCAATGTTCATGACCTCACATCCATGTCTACTTCGCTCTATTTAAATCTCAATTTTTATATTTATTTTTTTATTTTTTTTTTTGTAAAAATTGACCGAACCCCACTGAATTTAAGTAGGTACACACTGTGAATTTCATGTTTATTAAAATAAAATTTACCTCAACGATTTCAATATTTTTTTTTTCTTTCTGAGCTGCTTTCGATTGATTTTTTAAGTACCTACCTACTTCAGCTTTAACTTTCTTTTTTATTTTTATTATTATTATTTTTGTTACAAATCTGATTGTATAAAAAAAAGCTCTTTGAGGCTATTGACCAATAGCGAGCTTTGTGTATAGTTAAGTATATGGAAAAAGTTTTCCATTCGAAATACGAATAGAAAAATAAATTTTTGAGACATTTTATTAATAAAAATGAACACAGATTAGGTATAAATACTTAATACTTTAAGTACTTCAGAACATCTTAATCATTTTTATTCGTACTTTTAGATTTTTTGATTTATACTGGGATAAGATATAGAGCTGACTTCTGCACAAAACTCCACATTATCTTTAGTTAGTATATAAAAATGGTCATTTTTTGTTTGTTTTTTTGTTTTAAGTTGATAGAGTTATAATTCGATGAAGTATACTTGAGTGCACCAGAAAGCGGAAAAAAAAACTTGAGACGATCATAAAGTTAAAGTTATTTCTTTGTATGGTTAGTTGCTTTTTCATATACTCTATACATCATATTGTTCTGTGTAGTGACCATTGGGAGAGAAAATGTGTTGTTTATTGCTTTTACCGAGATGTAACTATGTATGCAATTTATTTAGAGCTATAGAAGTTGTGTAATGTTGAAGTAAAAATATAATTGCAAGTAACAGGAAAAGAGAAGTTTTTCATTTTCTTGGATGTTTTAAATCATTTTCATGGTAACACAAAGACATATGCTCTGGCTTCTGTGCTTCTACAAAGCAAAAGAAAAGATAAAAAAAAAAAACAATCTTTTAATGCATCATTCATCGGGGGTGATATACACACTGCATAGGTGCGATTTTACACAATCACTGCAAATTCCATCAGAAATGATTAATGGTTTTTGTGTTCTAATGCATTATAATGGTTCTTGTCATCAAATCATTCATACTCTCAAGCAATTCCATAGGGAACGTATATTTGTGGAATGCAGGTTGTGCCATTTAAATTTTCCTTTTTATTTATGTGGTTTATTGTTTCAAGAAAAATAAATTATTTTTGTTTTTGGTTAAGAAGATCTGGTAAATATTGACGTTTCGTTTATTTGTCTGTTGGATTATTTCAAGTTAAATTTCACTTTTAAACGACTTCCATCCAACATCTGAATGACTTCTGTACTCACTTTACTATATTCACTTATAAATACATCGTCCGCCATATTTCTGCGATCTTTGTGACAGGTGACAGCTGACAGCTAATTCAGTGTTGCCAGATCTGCCGATAATGATACAAAGTTTACACAGTTTAACAATGTTGTAGAGAGGTTGGAATTTTAATTCGTTTTTGATTTTTTAACTGTGCATTAAATTTGAAATTAGTTGAATTTACAAATAAATTACTGTGGTTTTTAATTAATTTTTTTTTTTAAATGGTTATGTCTTTCGAAGCCATCTTTTTTGCCTGTTACTTCTGTAGCTATTGGGCACTTAAGTATATCCAATTCTGTTTTACACGATAGATACGAAAAGTACATGGAAAAAAATTTATTTTATTACGAGTTAGGTAAATTTATATGTTCTACGCATAATGTGCCATGATTGCTATGCGAATGAATCAGGTACGCATAACCGTAAATGGCGAAATGCGCATGGACAACCTTGTTTATGAGTGATGTGTGTTTTATTCATAAAATAGGCGTAGATCGTGTTAAATGAAAATAAATCGTGTAAAAAGAGAATAATGT
Organism: Platyura marginata; assembly: GCA_026745375.1. Classification (NCBI taxonomy): domain Eukaryota; kingdom Metazoa; phylum Arthropoda; class Insecta; order Diptera; family Keroplatidae; genus Platyura; species Platyura marginata. The sequence goes on along the minus strand of JANSTT010008667.1, from coordinate 42,292 downwards.
TTCGTGTTAAAACAAAATTGGGTGCTATATGGAAAAGATGAAAACATTGCTCCTGCTAAAGAGAAACATCTCCCTACTTGATTTATGTCACATTTTTTCTTTCTGTCAAATATGTTAATTGGTTTAATCCAAGTTTTTAATTCAAATGTGATAATAATTTAAATTTTCCTTCGTATAGTATAGAATAGACTCTCAAATTCCATGTGCCTACATTTTTGATTGGAATTTAATCTTTTTTTTGTGTAGTAAAACAATTTTGAAAATTTGGCCTCCTATTACTATTCAAATAAAATATTTTTTGCCAATAGGCTTAACAATCCCAGATTGATTATAATTAATTCTCCCTTTTGCGTTATCCAGGATTTTTTTTTTGTGTTACATTTGACCACATTATTATTAACGATTTATTTATCTTAAAAAAAAAATCTGCAAAAAAGGAGGGCACACGACATAATATACTTTGTACTACTGTATCTTAAATCAAGTAATCAAATGCCAATAACAAATTGAATCGGCACAATATCGACACACGTTACAGATCAGTTAATTTATCATCAATATTCTTTTGTGATATTAATCCGTTGCTATATGAACCTTGAATCTTGAAAAAAAAAAAAAAATGTTTTTGTGTGTACAAATTCAATTTTTTCTATTTTGGGATTAGGTATAGATGGGGGTAGATATAGATAATTTCAATTTTTTTTTTTTTTTTTTTTACTGAAACCAATATATAAAAATTCTGTAGATCTGATGATAAGTTCGATCGCTTAAATCCCTTATTTTTAAAGGGAGAATTTTAAATTTGGAAAATTACCACAAACTACTTACTTCTTTTTCTTACATACATAAATATATTAATGTTTAAATAAGGTTGCAGTTCGTGACCCTTTGTACCCTCTTTCTATTATTATCAAGGTCCTCAATTCAACAAAATATAAATGTCTGGAAGGAAAAGTTTTCGTAAAGAATTCACTCGTCCAGCAGCAGCTATACCAATTGCACAGCATTTATGTTTGTCCTATACACAATACCGGGGCGTAGTACATAGGATGAGGGTTAGATTAAATTCCATGCATTTTCTGTCTCGAGCATTATTTGAAACCAAAGTTGAAAATATTTATGAGATTTTTCGTAGATCACTTGATGGCTTTGAATGTAATGTAAGTATAGATACGGTAGGTAGGTACGTAGGTAGGTACGGTGTGTGTACCTATCTCAATGTTACTAGAAGTACATAAATACACGACTTGTTGAAATATGTATAAGGCCAAAAAGGGTTTGAATTGCTCTGCTCAAGTTTGTTTATTATTGATAAATTTCAATTAAAAGCTCCTTACATCGCATCTAGAAGGTAGACTGGCAAATTAAACGACAAGCTGAAGACAATCTTGTATAAATATTTTTATTATAATTTATCATAAATTGAATTAAAAGCTTTATTAAATGAATAAAAGTTAGACAAGAGGAGTTGTTGAACATGATTGTTGGTTGAGTGTTTACTGTTGAGATTTTGAGTTTAATTAAATTTTGTGAAGTCACATATGTGAGAATTTAATTTCCATTTATATGTGTGTGTGTATGTGTTTGGTTGTTTTTCTTCTATGCCCGCATGGGTGCGAATTATATACTGGTGCTTCCTTTATAACAGGCCTTGTTAGACGGTCACAAGTACATATAAACTTTTTTTTTCATGCACACACACGTTTTGGACTGATAACGAATTTAAAAGACAGCCGTTCAATATTGTAAAAAAAGCATTTACTTGGTCATGGAATATTACCAACAGTATCTATAGTAATCTGAACAATTCTATAGTAAACATACTTTTATAGCATATTTCCGTAGTAATAAAAACTTTGTTTACTATGGTTTACTATTATACAATAATAAATTTACGAGAATCGATTTTTACCATGAGTTACTTCCAAAATAGTAAAATATGAATTTTTACTATAAATCATGGTAAATAAATAATACTATGAATGTAGTAGTTTATAGTTATAATAAAAATAATAAATGTAGTAAATTTACAAAATTTTATGGTAAAAAGTAATTATGTTAGAATTTTTTACTATTTTACCACAAACCTAAATAATTTGACTATTTTAGTTGAATAGTTATAAAATAGTAAAATCAGATTTTTACGACGGTTATACTATAACAACGATCTTTACGATATTATCTGTCACGAGATCATTTTTCTGATCTTAAGGCTACAATAACACGACTTATTTTAACTCGGAGTTCGTCAATCGATTTTATTTATTTGTAATATTCTAATATAGAAGTATTACATTGTTATAGTTGAACTAACTATCCTTTCATGAATTATTCATTTTATTTTTGGTGTCTTAGATATAACACTCCAAGAATTTAAATTCGTATTTTTCTTACTTTTTTTTTTATTATAAAGATTGTTTATCTTTCTATTTACATTCCCCCAATATGTTTATCAAAGCAAAGATGTTCGAACCAAGAGAAAAAAAAAAAAATAAAAAATCGTAAACTTTTAACTACCTGAGAGGACTTATGGCAGAAAAACTTGGAAGAGTTTTGAAACAAACAGAAGAGAAAAAAAAACAATTTTCAACAATACAAGAATATAAATACTCAATTTCAAGTTGAACCATATATCCTTTTTATCCCTTTTAAATCAATATATTGTCTGTGACATAAAAGTTATAAACATCCAGTCGAACCATAAAATTTCATCCAAATATAGATCCGAAATCCTGTTATTTCTCAAATAGATATGATAAAAGATATCCCGTTTTTGGCGTATAGCTTCATGCTCGTACGGATTGTAGTTATTTTTGATGAAATTTCGTTATTTCTTATTATTTTCTTGTTTCTGTTCTTATATGGTGAACATGAATATTAGGTGAATATGGATTTTAGAGAACGAGAAATGCGTTTTGAATTTTTGATGATACAATTTCGTTTTGAATCTTTCTTTCTTAAGAGGCGTCCACATAAAAATAATTCAATATGAAAATCGACAGAACATTTTGTGTTAATATTTTGCTATTTCATCATTGTCAATGGCACTACAGCCATGGGCGGATCTTGACTTAACTCATAAAGAACATTGTGGTTGCTGATCACACAATCAATCCTCATCTGGGTTTGAGAATATTTCGGTTAAAAACACTGCTAAATTCCACAAATTCTTATATCTCAAGATGTTTTTCTCTAACATTTGAAGTGTTTTGTTTGGTTGAATCGACAACCGGAAGTTATTTCTTGAAATGATGCCTAGGACCTGTAATTTTAAGTGGAATCCGACCCATTCGGTCTAAGGTTAAAATTCCGTACGAAAGAAAAGCACTTCATATTTACTGCCAGACAGGGATCGAACCCGGGTACTCTCGTTCCACTGAGCCATTTGGTTGATTTTGCTAGTTAATCGCTTTAATTACATTTTATTTGCTTCGAATAGTACTATAACGGATAACGCCTTCCTCACCTATCTTCATCTAGCCAATCTTCCTTCCTTCCTTTCATCAATGAAAAAAGATTCAATCGATCTCGTACGAACAGATAGAAGAACACAATGACAACCTTAAACAACAGTATTTGTAATTGTTGTAAAGCCAAAAATCGACTCAACTTTCACTCAATTTCAATTACGTTTCTACGGTCTCTTTGTATCCTCCCGCTAATCATCTTCTCATTATTCTGACTGCACACCAATCTAATAGTTCCGTCCGTACAAGTTACAAATAAGCCAGCTGCTCAATCCATATATGAATGTTTTTTCCAATTTATGATGCACATAAAAGTAAATTCCAATTCGAATATATTTACAGTTCATGTACCTATCAAGTACCACCTATGACTATGAATGAACATGCCAATTGGAATTAAAAAAAAAAAAAAAACAAAAATTATTTATCGTACATTATTAGCAGCTTGCAATTGAGTAAGATCCAGGAATGCAGTTTTATGGTTCATGCCTATTTTGTATATAATTTTTGCGTGAACTTTACACAAATATATGTCGTTAGAAGGTTATATAGCAGTGACGGTACTTATGGTGGTACCGAATTGGGTGTCTTGCACGGGGACATTTATTGCACGACTTCGAAACGTGTTACTATATAATATTTATAATTACAGCCAGAGCCTCTATTGACCATTCATTGTATCCATGGTATTGCCATTTTAAATTCTCTATTCTAAAATTTGTATTTCTTAAAAAAAAAAAAAAAGACACTTCAAGGCGGGGCACTAGAATAGTTTCAGGCCGTCTCTGGTTGTTAGTGTCAAGAACAGCACAATATTGATATGTTAGACGGCATTAAACATTTCGTATTAGAAGTACAGTACATATTTCATTTCAATTAATATAAATAAATAAAGGGTGATTCTGAAGAAAACAGAAAAATAATTGTTCAATAAAATGGCGTCCCTTGTGTCATCATCATAATTACTGGGCGTTTATATTCTGATGGTCGTAAAATATATGTTTGGGCAGTTTTTAAATATAAAATTAATACAAAAAAAAATTAGAAAAAACAAATTTTTTAAAAAAATTAGAAAATTTCAAATCTTCCCAAAATTTTGCATTTTGGATTTTTTTTCTAAATTATATACAACAAGTTTTAGTCATACACAGATGTCCACCAGATGGAACATTTAACTTTCATCCGGGCGCACCCCCTTTCGTAGCACTAGCGGGCGCGCGACGGTAGTTTACCATCTCTCTGGTATTTAGCATTTTTTGCCAATCGCTTTAGTCCAAATCTTAAAAATTTTGGTGTTAAACATTGTAACTAGAGAATACAACTCCATCCCACTCCCCTACATACCAACAGGTGGTCTTTAAGGGTGCTTTCATGAATGTGATGAAGGTTAAAAAAAAAACAGAATCAATCTACCAGTTAAAATGTCCAAAGTGTCTGTCCACCATCTTAGGTTACGGAACCATTTTGAAAAAAAAAATGTACTTGGGCAATATGTACTTGGGTTCTCTCGTTTAATCAATACAGTTTTTAATAAGAAAATAATAATTTTATTTAGATGTCAACTGTTAGGGCTGGTTTTCCCACCAAAATGTAAACGAAAGTGAGTTCGAATTGGTTTAATTTTACGTAAGATTGTTGTTTCAATGGCTTCTAATTTTCTTTGTTTTTTTCTTATAAAATTTTTATTAAATAAATATTTGAAAAGAAAATAAGTTTTTCACAAGAATTTTTTTTTTTTTTTTTTTTTTTAATAAATTATGTGGACAACAGAAATTCTTTATAGAATTATGTATTGCCTGTAGGGTAGGTATACTTAGATCATTAATTTTTAATTGACATTTAATTGTTTTTCCATATTATATTCTTCAAAAATAAAATGAATTACCAAAGAAAGAAAAAAAAAAACAAAAATGAAAAGAGAAATGTTTTCTTTGTTTGCCTTTATCCTATAAACAATTTTACGGTACATTATTAATTCATAAACTCACTCAAACCGTAGTAATAAAAAATTTCATTTGAGAAATGTAAAATGCTAAATTTTATGTTTAGGGGCACTTAATGTATGTTGGTATTATGTACGTACAGTACGTACAGTACGGTATGTATGTATGTAGAGTACACACACGTAGTAAATTTGACGTAAATATTAAATATAAAAATTTTGGTTTTTATTTGAAAATTTTGTATAATTTGAGAAGAACAAAGAACATTGTTGAGAAATTATATCTAAACCAGTTATAATATTAAATTTGAAATTATACTAATTTTTTTCATAAATTTGGTGCCCACAAAGGGCCAAGAAGATTCATGGATTCCATAAACTTTTATATGAGGTTAGAGAAGTACATTTTTTTTTTAAAAACATTTTTGTTTTGTTTAAAAATTTGATTCAAAGTAAAAGAAAATAGGAACATTTCTCAAGTAGGATGATTAAATTAGGTCGACGGATGGTTTGAGATCCACTTTATTGCTTAATGGGCCATTTATTCGGAAAAATATTATGGAAGCAAATTCGTTGAAGAGAGTAAACCAGAATATGGTAAAAGGAATGTCTGATTGGAAAAGTATCAAATTGGTCAAATCAAAAAAATTTCTGAAAAAGCTAATATTTTATAAAGGCCTGTGATGTGGAAGGAGGGGAATGCTGTTCCCGCACTTAATATCAGAAACCCTTAAATCCAAAATAATAATGTTCTACAGTCTTTCGTTGAAAAAAAGGCGCCTATGTCTTATGGTCGAATATTCTTTTTCTTTCTTAGCGTTACGGTCACTGGTGGACCAAAGCTTCCAAGAACTTTGCTTTTCCAAATTTTCCGGATTGTAATTTATAATGTCCATACTTCTTCGTCTACCTCTTTCTCTAGCGCCATAGGACGAATTGTGTAACTTTTTTTCTCCCATAAAAGATCCAGGGTCTTTGTTTGAAAAACCTAAATACATTTTGCTGACCGATAGAGTGGTCCATTTACGAATGCATATAACAAGTTTGAAGTCATCTTTAATCGCTTCTTTTCACCACTTCACCACTTACCTACCTGCCACTTCTCAGTCGCTTATAAAGTGATTTATCTGAAATTTTTTTTATGCCTAGGCCTTCTAATCAAATACGAAAAAATATTGTCATTTTAAAAATTACGACCTAGGGCATTTTTTCGACGGAAAACTGTAGAAGTAGAAAACACACAATTTATAAGAATTTCGTATGGAGTGCAAAAAGAGGAGATTTCCAAAATTCGAAATTTCAAGTCACCACTACCTGCAAGTAGGTCAATTTTTAGTCGAAGCTTTCGACCAATATTTAATTGTTTGCTCTAATAAATTAAGTTCTATAAAAAAATGAAAAATTTAAGATTTCATTTTCGGTAACCCCCTGTAAACTTCAAGTTCAATATTAGCAAAAACTTTTTGTTCTCTCTTTTTTCTTCTTTTTTTTTTTTTTCTTTTTTTGTGTGCACAAAAACGTGCGAGTATCATAGATTTTATAATATAAATGTAGATTGTAGACAAACATTATCTATTGAATAAATTACCTTGTAGGCGGTCATTACACCTAACTATTGCATATGAATAGTTTATGGTATGGTTATGGTCTATATATAGTCTGGCCTATGCCACCACAACTATAAGTATCTACATACATACATAGATAGTATTTATTATGTACTATATATGAATGGATTATGAATATTAAAATTCATTTTCATTAAAACAATTAATTAAATTATGAGATTCGTTTATGGAGTGCACTGTAATTAGCCATTTTGTATTTATTATTGTGAGAGTTTTTGTTGGTTGGTTGTTTTTTTTTTTTGTTTGTTTTTTGTTTGTTTTAATTTGATTTTATTATTTAAACAAAAAGTTCGTAATTGATGCTGATGAAAAACGTTGTGGTTTCCATTGTGTAATTGCAGTAGGTTTTTTGTTTTTTTTTTCTTTTTTCTAAATAACTGTCATTAATTTAAAGTGAAACTGCATATGGCAATTAATTTCGCATTAAGTTTTGTGCTGCAGCTGCCATGCAAATAAATTTTTACATATTATCTTGGACATTTTCTCTATACAATTTTTTTTTTTTTTTGGTTTGTTTAATTTTTAGTATAATAACAAATTTTATTTCTTTTGTCGTTAGTTGTGGTCGTAAAATTGTGTTTTTAATTGTACGGTACCTACTTAGGTATGTAGGTACACACACAAATACCTTAAGTCACTTTTTAAGTATCTAACTATTGTTTATGAGACAACGATATAACTTCCTCGAAATTGGTGGGTAGTTCATTATTGTTTTTTCAGACATATTAGCGATCCTGTAATACTATAGATGGAACATATTCAAATTTCACTTGCATGTTTAATATTTTACGGGAAATGTACGTAACATCGAAGTATAAATACTACATTGAAAGCCAGCCGTCTTGAAAGTACGTTGCATTGAATGTTCCTTGGATAGTTGTGGATCAAATGTTTTTTTTGTATCGGATGTTCCTTGCATCAAATTTTTTTTGCATCAAATATTCCTTGCATCGAATGTTCCTTACATCAAATGTTCCTTGCATCGAATATCCCTTGCATCGAATGTTCCTTGTATCGAATATTTATTGCATCAAATTTTTCTTGCATCGAATGTTTATTGCATTGAATATTCCTTGCATCAAATGTTCCTTGCATCAAATGTTCCATGCATCGAATATTCCTTGCATCAAATGTTCCTTACATCAAATGTTCCTTGCATCGAATATCACTTGCATCAAATGTTCCTTGCATCGAATGTTTATTGCATCGAATGTTTCTCATATTGAATGTTCCATGCCATAAAAAAATGTGATACTGCTGTGTAAATTAATTTTTTAACTTTTCAAAGTTGGTCATCCAAATTGTGAATCATGACAAGTATAAAACTGGCAACATTTTGTGCCAAAAAAATATTTGTTTATAGTTTTATCACAGAACACAATTTTATTTATGAATAAAGTACACCTACACACAATTCATATCGATCACCCAAGCAAAACCATTTCTATATATTTTTTTTTATAAATTTATGTATCGTTTGGCAATGACTCTCTTTTCCAATCGGCAAAGAAAATCGAACAACATAAACACATTAATAATTTACCAGAAATAAATCAATTAAAATTTGATAGTAAATGACTTATTTATTTCAACTTGAGTATACAATAAACAGCACTTCTGGCAAATTTAATGCGAATAATTTTCAGTGCAAAATTTCACGTACGATACATTAAAAAAAAAATTGAATAAACAAAACAACAACAAAAGTGGGTTTTATTTTTTTTTTAATGGCGACTGAATTATAAATGTTTGCATCACATAATAATAATAATCACTCATTTGTAAGAAGTTGACCAAACCGTTGTCGAACATTAATTATTTAATTAACATTTTATTGTTTATATATTACATATATGTACAAGTACATATGTATATAGAGCTATTTTATAATAAACATAGCGTAATTGTATGACGTCATTTAAAAATGTTAAAATAAAGTGAAAAAAAAATGGAAACAAAAAAATTATCTTGAACTTGATCTATAAAGCCAATCATGGTTAGTAAATGATGGGAATTAAAAAAAAAAAATCTTGAATTGGTTTTGAATTTATGAGATTATGCAAAATATTCGTCTGCGTTCAACGATTAACTATAAATACACAGATCTTGCATACCAACTTAGATCTAATAATCTCAAACCAATTAAATATTTCCTAAAATATGGATTCAAATGATGCTTAATATAATTTTTGATCATTCATCATTTATTAAGTATTTTCGTGTATATCGATCGACTAAGTGGCGCAGTTACTTTAGTATGGGATTTTTTTTGTAATTTTGAGCATGCGAGAAAAATTGTTATTTCCGAATATTTTATAGTAGAACATACAGATACCGGCCGATGAACGTTGAAAAGATGTCTAAGCCTTTTTGTAGGACATTCTTTTTAGTTTTGAACCCATTAAATCATAGTTTTTTTTAAATTAATTAAAAGTCTAGGACAATTTAAGAAAAAAAATTATGCCATTTTCGAAAGAATTAAATGTATTTAAAAATTTTGAAGTAGTCATTTGAGCACAATGTATCTACATACCTATCCCAGATTATGATAAATGTACCAGAAATATAAATCCAAATGTGTCTCCATAATTTAATGTTAATCGACTCTTTGGATTTTGACGGCATCTTTTGACAAAACCTAAAATTTCTTATTAAATCATTTTATTAATTTTTAATTTTAAGCGTGGCCATACACGCATCACGCATTAACAATCGCAGCTAAATTATAGAATTAACAATGAGAAATGTTTTCTATTTGAATCGGTTGGATTTCTTAAGGCAATTCTATTATTAATATTTAAGAAATGAATATTATTTTAAAAAAAAAGGTTTTTCCTATGCATAACTTAGCCTTTTGGTTTTTGTTGATTAAAATATTCTGGCGAAAGAATGATGAATCCCGGATAAATTTAAAGTACCTACAGTGGAATAATACAAACTCGGTCGAAGTACGTTTTCCTTAAGATATTTAGCAAGAGTTATAAAGCTGTGAAAAGTTTTAATTGAAAACTGAAGAGCATTTGGTGGGTCTGTATATATATAAATAATTACTTATATAAAAGTAATGACAAACAGACTACTATATATGTTTGTATATCTAACTATGTAAGTACTAGTCCAACTCGCCAACTCTTTTAAAAAATATATTAAATTATTTGTGATAAATGTTTCTTAGAGATTAATTCATTTGAGAACTTTAGCTTTGATTAATCGAAATAAATAATTTAAAAAATTAAGGGATTAAGGTGCTTATGTTAATGTATACTAATGTATATAGCAAAAAAAAAAAACATTCCCAACAAACAATTCGTCTTTTCGTTACACAACTTTCAAGAATTAACTAAATTAAAAAGTGTATCAATCATGTTGACTTAAGTAAATTCAGTGCCTCTAGTATTTCACGAAATTACGAACTTAATTGAGGTTCGATTTAGCAAAGTCTTCATTCTTATTTATTGGATGCGGTAAAGGAGGTATGGCAATATCCAGTAGTATTTACCTACATACATACATATCTCAGTCACGTACGCGTGAAGTAGAAAAGAAATGTCGTGTGCGTGGTTATAAAGGTTAATATTGTTTACTAAATTTAGGGCAAACCTGACATTGCAAACTAATTTACTTATTAGCAAATAAAATCAATAAATTGTAAGATAATTGGTACATCTTCGATATATAAGTATGTCCAAAATAATAGATTCACTTAAAAATGAAGTGCGCAACACATTCATGGATATAATGGTCATGAAAACTCTCTCTTTATAGGTTTGATAAGTGTACTGACTGAAGTATACCTCCCCCTATGAACGATATACGTTGGGTTGTCGATATATTCGAAGACGTTGATATTAGTAGAACAAAGAGAATACCAATTACTTATACAAAATAGATAAAATTTGAGTTTACTGCCCATTAAAGCAGAAAATGTCTCGTTCGATCCCCTTCGAAGAGTTTTACTCGAGTACGATATTTAAACTATCGGACAGGTGGTTCGGATTCCAATTTAAGCTGCAAAAAGGAAAAAAAAAATTTATCTAAGAACAAGAATATTTAAAGAATATAGAATATGTCAGAACAAAAATATTTTAATAAAATGATCAGATAGTTTGGAATCCACTTTAAACTGCAAAAAGTTGAAAATAAATATATTTTTTTTTGTCTGAACAAAAATATTTCTAGAAAATTGGCCGGATAGTTCAGAACTACTTTTAACTGCAAAAAATAACAAAAAAAGAATTTTTTATGTCAGAACAAAAATATTTTAAGAAAATGGGTCGGATAGTTCGGAATCCACTTCAAACTGCATATCTGTAAGTAAACAAAAAATCATTTCAAGTATAGAAAAAGACATTCTTATGTTAAAACAAGAATAACAGTAATTTTCCATTATCCAATAGAGAGGGAGAGAGGCAAAAAAAGTGTCCACAAAACTAAATTATAGTAAAAAAAAAAGAAAGAAAAAAACAAATAAAAGAATACAAGGCAAATGTCTTGCTATAAGTACTTGGTAATTAAGTGATCCATGATGTTACTCTATCTATATGTCAGTTAATTCAGCGAATTATCCCGAAACTAATCAAAACAAAAACAATCAAAATCATCATGTTCTTGTTATCTGCAGGGCAAACACCATCCATCCCTTAATCAATATAGTAAATATTGTCATGTACATATGGTTTTATTATATATGTGTATGTGTATATACATATATATGTTTGGATATTTTAACGCGCGCATTTGGCATAGACACACTGCCAATCATCTCATCTCAATAGGAGACAATCTTCTCTAGCATTAGAGACGTTTTCCTCTATCTATCGTAGAGTTTCCCTTGTTCTCATCCTTTAACATTTTACTTTATATGTCATCATATAATATAATAACCGAAATGATGTTGGCTCAGACATACCTAAAAACAGATACTAAAGATTAAATACTGATTTCTCTAACCCCAAGGGTATGATATATTATATACCTTTCTACTTATGTACATATATAAATACATAATATATACGAGATATATATATAATAGAAATATTATGGGGAAATGGAATATTTATTTATCATATTATCCTTGATTATGTAATATCTACATCTACATATATTGCGCTGTGTGTTATAAGGATTTTACTGTAAGGTGTCAACATAATTAATTAGCAACGTCGAAACATCATCAAATTGAATATAATCGCGACTTGTGTGACATGTTATATAATATATTTTCGACACGAGTTAATCACGTTACATAACTTAATTACAATTATATGAAATATATATATATATATATATAAATATATGATGATGATAAGGGACGGTTAAGCCCTTCTTATATACCCCAAGGTTTTATAAGTATGTCTCATCTACGTTATAAATAACTAATAATAATAATAAATACGGTCTTTTGATGATGTAAAGAACAGAAAATTGTATATAAATGGCGGATGATTCGGCGAAGAGACTTGAGCTTGAAACATGGTTTTTTTTTATGTTGGCCTTGAATTATATGATAGGAAATTAAAGCAAAACAAAAAACATTTTTTTCCTTTTCCATTTCGCAAATGTTGATTAAATATTTGAAATATTCAATTCGTAGCGATTGTTTTTTTTTTTATGATTAGGAGTCGTTTGCGATTAGCAAAATTTCTCATATTGTCTACACTAATTATATTCTGCTAATGACGCAATATCTAATTTGTACATAATTAAGTGTAATAAACATATACGTATGATCCTTATGCATTGATTATAGAAATTTTGTCACCAAAAAAGAATGCTCTTCACTTAAATATATCACACATCACACTCGTTTCCACTGTTATTGTAGATGATCCCTAAAAAATTTCGCTCATTATGATGCTTCATAAATAATTATGGCGTACTTACATTCGATGCTATATTTTCGATCATTGTATTGCTACCAAGCTAATGATCGTTTTTCTTTAGATTTTTTTTCTTTTTTTTTTGGTGCAGCGTACTTTCGTGTCAGTGTCGTTTTGATGCATCCATCCAAATTAATTATTGAGTTGTTATGATCATTTCTTACCGGAGACGGCTTTAGAATGTCCGTTCGTGATCAAGATTCCGGCTAAACGGCCAATGCTGGAGACCTGAAATTTTGACAGTTTAGTACTTAGAGTAAGATCTCTATTGTTTTTGGAGCATTATTTATAGACCAAAAGGTTCCACGACCAACCATTATGGCGCTGCATTCAATTTTATGTAATTTCTCAATATTTATTTGTTGTACAGCAAGAATAGATTAGGATAAAATCGTAGCCAATTATTTCTTCCTTACTGGTATACTTTAAAACATGGTTTTTCAACAACCAAAATAATTACTGAACCACCCTATTCCTTAGTGTTCTGTAAAATACTTACTATGAAGCTGCATCGTTTTTGTTTAGATTGTGTTTTTCGTTATTAAGTACTTTTATAAGTATGCTGGTCTCTATTTAATAATATAAGTCCACTTTTTTATTTACCTATGCTATGTTGGCCTATGCTATGTTGCTATATTTGCCATTAATTTAACATTAAATCAAAGTAAAACAACAACAAAAACCCTTTGCACAACCTACACGTTCTTAGAATTTCCCATTGTATACCGGTCGAAGTAACCTTTTTTTATAAATTATCTCTTTTTAAATATCCTCTTCATGAACTTTATTCGTATAATAGTTAAGTATACAGACGAGAGTTGGCAGTAGTATACATATATGTAGGTATCTAAATAATATATGTAGAAAAAATGAACCAACACCTCCCCCCGCTCCGCCTCCTCCAATGCCCCCGCACAAACATTTACAATTCACATTAAACATAAAATTCGCATATATACAAATTGCAGTCATGACTGTTTCATTAAGCTTACAAACAACTTCTACAATTCTAAATCCAAACCATTTTCCTCTCTCTCGTTAACGATTAATTGACATCATTACTGGGAAGGAAAGATTCGCGTTCGGGTATACCTCAAGCATTCCATTTTTCAACAACAACAACAATAACAATAACAGAAAGAAAAAGAAAAAAGAAAAAACCTGAATAATCTGAATGGAGAATGTCGAATTGAAAGTTCAAATGTGGACGGGGTGGGGAGTGTTGGGATTTCCTCTAGAAATTTTTAGGAATATTTCCCAGAAATACTATATCACCCGAATCGACTAAGTAAATACATTCTATTTTTAATATCATCTACATTTCTACATAACAATATTTTATATAGATACATAAGTACGTATTGTACCTATATACATATGTATGTATGTAGGCATTTTCCATACAGAAGGGAAATTTTCTTTAAACCGCAGCTTACACATTTTCTTCACCACCATTCTATCCCCAAAAATTGCCTGTTTTGAGCAGTAACAAAATAGGGAAAATATTAAATGCAATAAAAGAACTTTTTATGTATATGTACGGTTTATATATGTATGTGTGTGTGTGTATTTGTGTCGAAATTCTCCTTATATTTTCCATTTTCTACATTTAACAGATATAGACTTGGTATAGGCCTTATTTCAACTTGTATTTATATATATATGGCGATCGATAATATTAAAGTGGAAATTTTCATGTGTAATTTGTGTATATATACGGAAAGTGAGAGGAATTGCTGGAGTTTCCCTTTGTTGTGCAAGTTTTAATGTATGGAAAATTGTGTGAGTCATACGGATGGTGTTTCGTTTCTCGATGGATGTTATGAAATTTAATGAGAACACAATCAGGAAGCTTATTTGAGAAAAAATTGTTGTCATTATTACCGTATAGCGTATAGGTAATATTTACTGGTATGGTTTTGTTTGTTGGATTTTCTATTGTTCAGAGGGAGGGGGGTTTATTCATTCAGTATTCATTAGGAATCACAATGTTTCTAAGAGATCTCAATAAAATAGGGATTTTCAATTTATCTGACACATAATGAATCTCAGACCGCCATATTTTATTCATTATAATCACGGAAGGGATAAGTAATTTTTTTGTTTTTGCGAAAACCCTTCAAATACTTGACATTTCACAGAAATTATTTAAATATTGCTGTATTTTGAGGTATTAAGTACTTAGATTATTTTTAAGTAAAATCCCAATCAACCTAGTTCAAAGTATCGTCTTGAGAAAAGCAATTACGTTCACACCCTTTCATCGGTCTTGGACCAGCTAACTTCCACTCCAAAAAAAAAAAAAAAAAAAAAAAAAAAACGTTGACTACACTCACCGAATCATTTCATAGATTTATCCATAAAAGAATCATTGAGCAATAATTTATTTCACACACAATTTATTTCGCATAATCCACACCCCTGACACCCAAAATTGGTTGCGATTTCGATCGGTGGTTTGGCTAAATACTAATTCTGGCGATTTGATTCAAATACAAATCCCGGTAATTTGGTTCGATACACTTTGCAATTGATGTGTTTTTGGTTCGATTTAGCGGATCAGAAATATAAATCGGCTTGGATCATTATATAGATGGATCTTTTACTATGCGATTACAAATCAACCTGAACAAGAATGAATAACTGATTAGTATACTGATGAACATGATTTCGTCTCCAGAGAGATGCATAATGATGATCTGTATAAATTTTCAACCACTTGACCAATACTTTTGGTAGAAACGTCTTAGTCTTACAAATTAGTATACCATACAGATATACACCTAAATACGATAAGTAGTATTATATAAGTATGTAAAATGATACTCCACACTGTATTCACACAAAATAAATAACTATGAAATATTTTTTTTTTTTTCTTCTTCTTCTACTTAAAGATATACATTGTATGTAATGCTTACAATGCTTTAAAATTTAACCGGCCAAGATAACCTCTTTTTATTATTAGATTGAAAATTTATCGAGCGATAAAACGATTTGTTTATTTTTAAAATAAAAAAATAATTATTACATTGTTTATGAATATAATGGCCTGTTATTTATTCCTTAGCTCAAGTGTGTGTTAAAAACAAGAAATATTTTTCAACTCTAATCCTCTTATAGAAGTAGTGTAGTGTATGTAAATATATACTCTCGATACAATATAAAAACGAAAAAAAAAAAAAAAAAAAAAAAAAAAAATTTTTTTAAAGAGAACCAAGTATATTAAAATATATTTTGGAGAAATTATGTGGTTAATATTAAGAGTGGGTGAAGTATGTAGAAACAATAAAGTGTTAGAAAAATATTTACATTTTCAAATTAAAATAACACACAATTAAAGAACATGGCGTTCTATATGGACTATTTTCATTTAAAAAAAAAAAAAAATCAAATTATTCATGTTTGTATTATTTCGAATTCTTGGTATTTAATTTATGTCTGGGCTATTTATTTTGCAAATATAAATAGAGTTGTCATGACTTAAATTAATCATAATTCTCCCTTATAAATTTGAATTTTTTTTTTTTTTTTATTTTGAAACAATTTTTATCAAACTCATAAACAATTAAATTAAAACTAAAAATTCTTCTTATATATTGTAATAGTTGGCAACACTATAATTTCCTAGAAAATATCCTATTTATGGCACCTGTCACAACGGTATAGAGTTACGGCAGTGGCGGCTCGTGAACATTATTGATCAACAACAGGGTCAACACTTTTATGTTCAAAATCTATAGACCTCAAAGGGTTAATAATGGAAATTAAAAATAATATAAAAATACAGTTTTAAAATCATATCTTTACTAATAAGAAAGTTCAAAATTGTTTCACTTTTTAAAAAACCGCCGAAAATACGATGAAGGTGCTCTGTGAAAAACTAATTTTTTTCCATTTTCTTCCATCAAAATGACGAAAGTTTTTTTTAAAAATAGTCCATGATGATGGGGATTAATAGTTCTCACGAGCCGCCACTGATTTACGGCATTTTTTTCAAAATATTGTTGCAATTTATTAACCAATCTGTAGACTTTCATGGAGACCCACGAATTCCTGAACATTACTCATTCTAAACTACCTACCATATCTAGATAAAATAAAAAAATTGTTTGGGGAGTGGCAAGGGACACAGTAGGGGTTTTTCGCCCATTTTATGTACCCGAATAAACATTTTACAAAAACACACCCATAGTAAATTTCTAGCTCTTCATTTGGGTGAGAATACACTAATCATTCAAAAAATTGGTATGAGAGTCTCGCAAGGGTTAACAAAAGATCATAAATTTTTACTTGTTAAACGCGATTTGTTTCCAAGAAATAGGGGAGGGGGGATATTTTGCCTATTTTCAATATAAGAGTTCTTGCGATCCTAAATCGCATAAATCATCAATACAAATTTTCGTTAATTTATCTCTATACGTATGCGTTCTTAAGTTATCGTGCCTCCGAGGATGGGAGCGATCTTATGCGAGCTAAATTCTTTTCTTCTTAGTTTTGTATGAAGCATGAAGAGAAACCAGATACATTTTTAGGGTGATATCCCAAAAAAAAAAAAATATGAACCAATAGTTCTCCTTTATTTATAATCCTTTAGGTTGAAGTAAAATTGTACGACCATCATATACAACTAAGATACTTGTCATTCTTACAAGAACAAAGTCCAAATAATATAGTAATGTTGATGGCTACATTTTTATGGGAAGGGGGATGTTTATTTTTTGGTTGTGTAGGTACATATCATTATTTATGTACGGCTATATTTTTAATTAGTTCTATTAAGAAATAATAGCTTTAGATATTTATCGCGTGCGATATAATAGTAAACTAAATATCGCAAGCAGAAAAGACTGTCAAACTCCAAACACTCAATCATCAATTCAATGAGTTCTTATCAATTCACCAAATCCATTTTCATTCAACAGCTTACATTTTTTCCCTGTTACAACTTTATTTAACAGTATTCCCCTCGCCTATACGAAACGCTACTATCTACATTCTACATAGTATATATAATAGAACATGCTTTACACGAAAATCAATCGGGCCGTGACAGTTTCTATTATATGTTATTTCTTTGCAATTTACACATTGCTATATCAAGATCCTACACGGAAAGAAATTATCATTGTGTTTACGCGTTTTTTTTTCTATTTTTTTTTCTCTCCTATTTTGGAATAATACAATGTTTCGACACACAACATTCAATATGCAGAGAAAAAAAAAGTTTTTATTTTTATAGAAATTCCGGGTCAACTAACTCTCTCTCAAATCACATATAGTAAAGAAAAAAAAAAGGTTACTGGCCTTGTCTGCACGCCCGCTTATCCTATCCGTATTTTTTAACCACCCCTTAGCTGTGACTACACCGATTCACCTATACTACCCACACGAGTCCTTTTCTTCGTGCCAGTCAATAAAAAAAAAAAAGAAAAAAAAAACTATAGGAAAATCACTGAAAATAAAATTGATTGGTCAATGGACTATTCAATTTGTTAAAGAGGTAGGAATTCTTCATGCTTTTCCAATTTTGTTTTCTTCTAATGGGATTTTATGATTAAACTAATTGAATTGATTTCGTACGTTTTGATTGAAAGATGAGCTTTACTTACGTAAATGATTGGAATTTTCGAAATATTTAAATGATAAATATGGAAATTTATTTATTGTCGTATTCTGTGTATTATTATGATTTCCAATTAAGGTAATTTAATTGATTATATAAATGTATAAATCCATACAAATGTTACTATTCATACATTTATACATACATACATATGATGTACTTATTAGAGATATTCATGGAAAATACTTTTAGAGAAAGAAAAACTAAAATAAAATAAAATAGATTAATATTATTTCAATTAAAAAGAAAATTGATTTAGTCACCAAACAGGTACAAATACTTTTTTGTGCTACTGTATTTTTAATGTGTCTAATAATTATTAATATTTACGAAAACATTTACTAAAATTTTTTTTTTTTTTTTCAGGTCAGTATCTTAAGAAGTAATAAGTCACTCGAGATAGGTGAGTGAACAATTAATTTTCTACTCAAACGAAGAAATTATATGTGGAGACAGTCAAAAACATCCTTTTGAAATGAACTATTTAGCCCGAATGGGGCCAGAATCTTTTTCTGTAGAATTTTTCTGAAAATCTTGAAATAGAACAATAATTTTCTTTTTTAAATTCTACAAAACTTAACTCATTTATTAGAAATGTCTCATGAGAAATATAGTTTGTTTGTCCTATGTAACAACCAGAAAATCAATTAAATAATATAGACATCTCTATATGTACGCTATATGTACACAATAACACCAAAATCCAATTTGCAAAAGTTTTGCTCATCTTAATAAAAACAAACGAACGAAAATTCTTACTCAATTTACACCTTCTGAAAAACAAAATCCCAATAAACTTTGATTAAGCCTTTAATGATATCATCGAATTCGATTTATTTCTCTTCATTTTTCTTTCCTTATTTCACCCATAAAACTCCTCAGCACATATACGATTTTACCTTTGTGCACGTATACATGGAATACATGGAAAGATCTGTTTTGGCGAGTAATTTATCCTTAATGCTATTTCGAGGTATTCTTGAAAAAGTTTTTTTTTCCTTCATTTTTTTTTTGTTACATTAAAGGTGGTTGGGAAATTTACCATCTGGTTAAACCGTACTCATTTTAAGAAATTGTGCAATTTTATTACAATGTAAGTGCTTTGGTGAATTTTATATTTTTTAGTGTTGTAATAAAAATACTGGTTAGTCGTTCAAAAGTAGAGAGAAAAGAATGAAACCTAACCTAAACCAAATTTAATTTTAATTTTAGTGAAAATTTCGTGCACATTTAGTATGTGTTAGTATCACAGTCAGTAATTAGATTTAGTATTTTCGTACATATGTTAAATTAAAATATTTTTAATACACGCTAATCGAACATATTTGTGTTAAGCTTCATTTAGTACCATCATAAGTACCTCGCAGCACAATTAGTACAGCTACTTCATCCATTTTTTTGTCATGTACATTTTAAAACATAAGATTTTATTTGGCAAAATAGAACGGGTACATTTGTACTAAAATTTATGGTATTAATAGTCTGGTACCATAAATATCCAGCATTTAGAATCGAAATTTGATTTACTAATTGTTCCTTTTTTAGTACTAAATTTATTCAAAGTTTTTTTAGTAGCGATGATTTCGATTTGTAATTAATTTACAAATTTATAATTTTACAAATTAGTACAATGTACTAATTCTAATTGTTGTGCATTTAATAGTACTAAATTTATGCAAAGTTCTTTTGTAAATTAAATAAATTTTTTCGGTAGCCATGATTTTAATTTGTAATTACTTGAACATATAATTTTACAAACTAGAGCAGTGTATTCATTCTAATTAGTGTTTGTTTAATAGTACTAAATTGGTGAAACGCTTTTAAAGTAATTGACAATACCGTCAAAAGAGTTAAAAAAATAAACTAAATAAAATTCATATATTATGTGGAGTATATTTTTCTCAATGAATAAGAAATTACTTGAGTTATAAGAATCTATAAATAGGACAGCCGTAACCTAAAAAAAAAAAAAATCTTATTGTTTACAATTATGTGGATTTTTTGAATTTCGTTGAATTGAGGTGAATGAAAATGAATTTGACGGTAATGTTTTCCACCTAAATATTTCTGCAAATAGATCGAAAAAAATAAGGTTTGGCTGTAATTAATTTTTTTTTTTAACATTGAGAGAAATTTTCTTTTCCTTTATTTATATTTTCGTTCAATGATCTCAATTCGATAAATAACCAACGATTATTTATCGATAGGAAAATCATATAGGCAAGGCATCTCAAGGTAATTTCAATTTGTTGGTTTTACGTTCAAATTTTTTATTCTGTACGCATTAATACAAAGCGAACCGAACTAAGGCACACATTAAGACATTAAAGTATAGTTGATGACTTGATTTATTTTACTAATCAATGCAACAAAATCAATGTTAGCATAGCAACTCGTTGAAACTATAATTGCTTGACACATAATTTCCAATAATGGTGTATGTCACATAAAGACATCCAAAATCCAAACTTTATTAATATTATTTACGTTATATATGTAGGTATGTTTGTGTGTACAATTTTAAGGACATTTTTTCGTCACTTAAAATGTGAAGTTTGCGCCAATTTACTTAAGAGCTCTATTCATAGCAACAACAAAAATGCTATTCATGTTCATTTTAACGTTACCAAAAACATCCTATTAAAATTGCTAAATATTTTTCAAGTATTTACAAGATTTAGTACAGTTACATAAGTAAATTGCCACATATCCTTTTCGTCGTACTTATGGCTTTTTGTATATATTCTTTTATAGATATCTTGAAAAATATAAGGAAAATAAAAAAAAAAAAAAACTTTGTCACAAACAGATGCCGCGTTTACACCGTCATCCTACTTCAGCTTTTATATTATACGTTTTGCGGTTTTTTGTGCTTGCATAATACATGCGAAAAGGGAAATTTAAAAGGTTTGTTCTGAGTAAACAATTTGAATACCACACGTCACTCGACATTCAAATAAAATGAACAGAAATAAGTTAAGTGCTTTTTGGGTTTTTTTTTTCCTTTCTTTTTTCTCTTCTTCTCTATTTTAATTATAAATATATGTAATCTATGTATGTATGTATGTATGTATGCCATGGTACACACCTAGTACGTATAGTATAGACGAATTTTTATGCGGCATTTCAATTAATATTATTTATTTATTTTTTTGCCATTGAAGCTTTTAAGTGCACTTTAAAAAGCTTTGCATTTTACATTACTGGAGGGGATTTGTTGTAGTTACGTTATTAATATTCACAAGAAAAAAGATAAAACTGAATAAATTAAATTGTAAATTAGAAATTTAAACAAATCGATCGAAAATGTTTTTCCAAATTTATTTCATTTGATTGGTAATCGCTCATCAGACATATTACTGATGAAGATATTTTTTCCAAAAATAAGTTTCCGTTGATGGCATCTAATTTTGAAAAAAAAAAGTTTTTACAGAGTGATTTTCGAAAAGTGTAAAAAGGAGGTCAATATACAAGAAGACCATCTGTCACCGAAAATCTGTCCGCTCATGTTCCTAATGTAAAATAAAACTAAACGAAAAATTCATATAAAAACATTGAAAAAAAAAAAAAAAAAAATCAAAACTGCTCCGTAGCGCGATTTATTGTCCATTATAGAAAAATGTTCGTTAAGTGACGGAACTCTGTTTTATTTTGTGTGCACAATAAATGTACGTAAATGACGAAAATCATTCCTTCTACCAAAGCTGGCACTTTTCGATTATGTATGACAAAAATATCAGGTACTCGAAAGGATTAATAATCTCAATTTCATTAGAATCCACTGGATGGTTTAAAAAGTTATAGGCAAAAACCTATTTGTACTACCGATAAATGTTTGAACGACTCTAGCTCGGTTACAATTAAGATTCACTTAGAAAATGCGGTCGGAACATTTTCCTCTAACTCCATGATTTCTATTGGATGTTTTTCGGAAATTATTCTGTATACTTAAGGGTACTCGGTGCGGCAGCAAGGAGTCAAAGGGTTGATCGTATAAAATTTAAAAGTAGAGACTGTATTTAAGGATTCATATATTTGTTGAAACATTCCAACTTCAATGCAACTCGTCAGTCAAAGAGATTCGCTACAATTCAAAAAAAATGAAAAAATTGTTTAAACATTTTTGAGTTAAATAGAGAGCTTTGCACGGAACGTCACAATACCTGTAAACGTCCTTGCTGATCGGTAGTGC
Organism: Platyura marginata; assembly: GCA_026745375.1. NCBI lineage: Eukaryota > Metazoa > Arthropoda > Insecta > Diptera > Keroplatidae > Platyura > Platyura marginata. The sequence goes on along the minus strand of JANSTT010008667.1, from coordinate 19,558 downwards.
CTATAAATGGAATCCTTTATGGAACCTACATATATATCTATCTTCTTATTCTTACACATCAGCATCTTACATTTTACAACATTAGATGTGACATGATTGCCATAAGATAATTCCCTCCTATTAAATAAGAAAGAAACATTTTAGATTATTTATTTTGTCGTCTTCAAAATGTTGATCTTTAAAACATACACCATTTCACCCTTTAAATGTGCGACAAACATTTTATTGTATAACATTTCAATGAGCTTTAAGCTTCCATTCAATTCTATTAATTAAATACCAACATTATTTCCTCTTGCCAACCAATAAGGAGAAGAAGAAGAAGAAGAAAAAAAAAAGAATTTCTATTTGTGTGTTCTAACTTTTTCAATAAAACAATTAAATTGCTTCAGCGGTTTCACCCAAAAACGGAGAAAGAGAACAAAAAAAAAAAAAAACCTCCAACACAAACAATTCTATTTCCAACTAATAATTACTGCGGGCACGGGCACACAGCCACTAAATTTCCATAAAATCCCAATCATGGCAAAATACTTCGATGGATATTATTTGCGTTAAGGAAAAAGGAAAAAAAAAAAAAAAACAAAAAACAAAAAAAAAACGTCTTTTATTGGGTTTGATACTATGGCATTGGAGTTATGTATGTATGTATATGTATTGAGACGAAAAGCAAAGAAACTTGTAAGAAACAATAAAGGAACAAATAAAAATAACCATAACAATTTTCATCTGGTGAATGAAAATGAATTGAATAAGTTCGCCATTTTACGTGAAGTATCTGAAGTTAAAATGAAAAAATATAAATTTTCTTAGTTTCAATTCCACTTAATTCTACCCAGAAGGGGCTGTTACTGTCGTTTGCACTTATTACAATAAAAATTAATTAAACATGCTATATAATATGTATGTGTGTGTGTGTGTGTGCATGTCTTTTATATCCTTTTAGTTGGAATATTATGTTCTCGTTATATACAATTGGTACATGACTTAAATGGTGTGTTTACTATTTGTTCACACAAATACCACACGACATTTACTATGAAGAAGAACCGACAAATAATCTAGTTTCTAGTCCATTTTATGTTCCAATAAAATGGAATGTTCTGACGCCACCGCATTGCATTTAGCGACATCTCATTACAATCGAATAAAGTAGATTTGTATCCCCCTAAATGTATGCTACATTTGTATTTATATTATTGTTATTATACGTGCCATGATATGGTAAAATATTGCATGCTGTTGAAAATTATTTGTCCATCCATTGCAGGCACAAGAAGTGTGCGAGGATTTTTTTTTCTTTTATTTTCTTTTCTTTTCCTTTAAAGCTAAAGCTTCCCCCTCCATCCCTTCGTAGATGGATAAAGCTGATGAAATGGGCAGTACAATGTTACCATTATTGTGAGTGAAAATAGCACCATAAAAATGTCATATAATGTCAAGCTAAAGTGAAAATACATTCATGGGGTGTGGGTTTTTGGGTGTGGGGTGGGGTTTTTGGGGTTATAATATAGAGGCGAGAGCGTTTTCGTAATGGATAAAAGAAGGTACTTTTATGTGGTACTTTAGTCATCATTTTATGAAGGAAATTTTCATGATAAAAACGTTTTTCATAAAAATAATTAGAAAATAAAATGTTTCATAGGGATTAGTGTTGTTAATTTTTCATTTGAGCTTTTGTCGTCTTATACTCCACCTATACATACATACATACACATATACATAGTAAGGTATAGGTACACGGATAAAAAAAAAACATTTTACTTATTTAAATATTAAAATATTCTTAGGAAATATCCTTTCTTCCCTTCATTTTGATGATGGTATTACCACGTTCCGTGCGATGTACACTTTTACTTGAATTCTAATCCTATTTGCAGCATTGTAATTAAAGATTATTCTTAAATTGTAAGCTTCTTCCTATTTTATTTCGTATTACTAGACTGTATAGAGGCGCCAGGAAGCGAATAGTCTTATCACCTTTTATATTGCTTGGGATTATTTTTCTTTTATTTTGTATTTGTTGTTGTTGTTGTTGTTGTTGTTGTTATGTTGTCATTTGAGTTTGTATATAAGTAGCGCGAGGAAATCTGAAACGTTTCACACAGTTTGTTACGACGGTTCTGGTACATTGGGTTTTTTTTGTCATTTTATCCGATTAGGCATGGCAACGTAATCTTTTTGCTTCTTGCTAAAAGATTTAATATTTATAACATGAAGAGATTAGGATGTAAGATTATTTTCAATGAGCATTATTTGGTATTTGATTTGGCGGGAAAAGATTTATTTTTTTTTTTTTTAATTTGGCGCACCATGATGGAAACAATTGTCTGACAAATTATGTGCTCTTATCTTGAATTAGCAGTTCTTGGAGCTTTTTCGTTAAAATATAGGGATGAACAAGTTCATTAATTAAATCTGTCAGTTATGTACATATGACATATGAAAAGAGCTAATAAAAAAAAATTCTTATCGTCATGGGCATATTTTTTATAATAATATACGTGAATCGTGTAGTGTAGCATAAAATATTATGAATTTGTTTGAGTCATATTTAATTAAATCAAATTGGCCAAACAAAGAACTCCGGCGACACTTTCCAAATAATAATTTTCAAATCGAAATAATAAGTATAAATTGGTGAAAACATAAAATGTGTTTTATGAATGTTTTGCACTCTCAAAATGATCAATGAAAATAGTTAACATAGAAAACTATCATATAAAAGGGTTTTAGTCGGGTAGGATTCCTCGTTTGCTCGAAAACACGTTAACTCAAAAATGCGTTGAGATAATTTAACGTAATTTGAATTAGATATTTAGGTTTTTGGGTTCAAGAGAACTCTGGTGTTAAAAATGGGCCAAATTCCGCACATCTTCGACATCATTTCATACAATTTTTTTAAAAAATAATTACAAAAATTTTTCAAATAATTACAAAATTTAAAAAAAATCAAGTCAGTGACAGTGTTTTTCAGTTAAAGTTACTTCAATCATAAAGAAAAACTTGTCGAAAGCTAAGTACTTCTAAATCACCAATTTAAACAACTACGAAATCAAATTTTTAATCAAATCTAATCAGTCCAAAATATTTAATAATAAAACAACATAAATTTAATTTTGTCACAACTACTCACCTCACCTATCAAAGATCTAGAATCTTATCAATTGGATAATAGAATAGAAAATTGTATTTAATTCATAGACCACATGCAAAATAAACTTTTATATAGTAACAATCTACAATATCACTACCAACTTCGTATCTATACATATAAATACATATCTAACTACATTATTATACATAGATTGAATACAACAATTTCAAAGCACTCTCATATCGTGATAAGAAACAGGCACTTCCTCTAAATTCAACTAAAAAGGTAGACCAGACCCTTTTCAAAAAGCTTGACATGCAGACTTAGGGAAAGGCGAGAACTTGTAATGAAGTGGTTTGGCTAAGAGACTTCCTCGGCATTATGTACTTGTACATACATGTATGCATGTATGTATGTATGTATGTATATATTGTAAATTATGTACGTTAATATATGTATATTTTATATGTACATAGATACCTACAGATAGATGGTAGATGTGGATTGTACTGCATATATAGTAATAGAAAAATGTGTTGTTAACAGATAAATTTCTTCTGAAGTTAAGCTTTAATTTGAGCACTCTATATGTACCGTACAGTATTATAGTAAAAGAAACTCCATTTTCGTTAAGTGGAAGAAAGTACAATTCGTTACAAATGCTGTTTAATATACTACTTCTGTAGCCGATTTAAGAGCAGAAACAAGTCAGGCATTTTCCTGACCTATTATGACCTCAACAATCAATTTGTAATATTGGAATTCGGAATCATATAAAACACTTACCCACTGTAAATAAGAAAATACATAAGAATAAGATTTGGTATAGTTGCCGACAACACTATGTTCGGAATACGAAATTAAATCCAATTTTCTCTATGTGTTTTTCCATTTAAATTGTTTTCCCTATCTCAGGTGGAACCGAGAACAATACAATACAAGAACTGTCTACATATTAATGCTGACTGTGCTAAAACAATCAACAGCATTTTTTTATTGTTTTGAGTCTACAATCCATTCCTTCTTCTGTTTCATTTAATGTCACCAATTGGCTTTACAATAGATTTTTGGCTACCTCTATAATGACCTATTAATGGGAGGCAGACGGTATTTTGGTTTAATATAGTATATATTTTGGACAACCCTGATGATTTTACCAAATTTTTAATATTTCATGTATAGAAGAAATTTTCGATTTTCTAGAATAAAAACGTAAATATTTCTAATTTCTCATATTTTGGGCGACCCTGATTTTCTGCGTCATAAAAAAAATGTCGTTATTTTTCGAATAAGAAATTGTCGATTTGTGAAAGGGGCGCGCCTGCTTAGATTTTAGGGGATTTTTTTCTGAATTTCTATTTATGACTCCTATCAACATTGCTACATCTATAACGGCCTATTTATGGGAGGCAAACGGTATTTCTATATGTATATACTTTGGGCAACCCTGATGATTCTACAAAATTAACGGTAAATTGATTTTTAATATTTTATGTATAAAAGAAATTTTCGATTTTATAGAAGAAAAACGTAAATATTTCAAATTTCTCATATTTTGGACGACCCTGATTTTCTCCAAGTCAAAAAAAATATCTTTTTTTTTTTCGAATAAAAAATTGTCGATTTGTGAAAGGGGCGCGCCTGCTCAAATTTTATAGGGGACTTTTTTCTGAATTTTTATTTATTACTCCTACCAACATTACTGCACTGTTTTCCATAAATGTTGGAAAATTTAGAAAAACGAAAATGTTTGGAAGCGTGCAAACACTGGAGATAATGACAAACCGTCTGTTTCTGTTTTTTTTTTACAGTTCAAAACTTCTTAAGACGAAAACTGTAAAAGATGGAAACCTGCATTAAAGGGTCCCTTGAGATTCTGTCTTAGGCAGGTTGCACTGTATTACAAATGATCAAATTCCGTCATTCGGCTATAGTTAGTGAATTACACACCTTTATGTGTTATGTGTCTCGCGAATGGGTTAAGATTACATGAGATCCACTACATCAATGTGTAACAATTATTTTTCATAAGAATTGTCAATAAACATTAATAAAAATGATTATAATTAATTAATTATAATTAAAAAGATGTCTCAAGGAAGGCTATTCGGAAACATTTTCGTAGCTTTTCTCATTTCGTATTATTAAAAATAAAATTAATCCGCACATAACGCTTGCTGCACCAATGAGTACCAAATTTCCTCCTCTTTGCTTTGATGCGATTATACGCGGATATGCCAAAAGTATAAAAAATTAAAAAAAAAAAAAAAAAAAAATCAACGAAAAACTCTTCAAGTGCGTACGTACTTGAGATTTTATTATAATTGTACGTCGTGTAACATGTAAAAAAATTCGTTTAATTTATTTTTTTTTTTTTTTTTTTTTTCGTTGACATCATGTACCTGTGTACTGTACTGTACGTGTATTACACCGAAATGAGAGCAATCTAATTTTTATTTAAATGACGCTTTTTAATTGGAGTATACTGGAGTGTTCTTCAGATGGGAGATGGTAATAATAGCGATTTGTTTTTGGGTAGCTACATACATATACATATATAGATAAAATTTTGTTAATTTTGTTAAGGTAATTTGGATAAAATCAAATTTTAATAAATAATATACGATGGATGGAATAGGGTAGGGATAAGTGGATTGTTAATTGTTATTAAAATAAATTGATACAAAGTAAAAATTTAATTAGAATTTTTTTTTTTTTAAATTTTTTTTTTGTATGGACCACCCGCTTAACAGTCACGTGATAATTCATAAATTACATATCTATGTAACTCTACTTAAAGTACAACTATAAAGTATACAATAAAATGAAGGAAGATGGAATGCTTTTAATGAAATGTATATAAAATACAAAATATACGACACTGGTAATAATGTTAAAGGACAGCACAGAGGACATTATAGAATAGAACATAAGTCATTGTTCTATTGTCGGGTTTTACTCATATAGAAAATGTACTGGAATAAGTAATTAAATATGGAAAAGGATACTGCTGTATATAGAGGATAGTGCCTAGTTGTCTTGAAGTAGACGACCATTGTTAATTATTTAATTTATTTTCGAGACAATTGCATAGAGACAGATTATGACAAAGAAAATTTATGATAGGAGAATATTACAATTTGATGTTGTTTATTTTGCAAACCACTGTCTCCCCCAAAGGGGTTTGATCACTCGTTAAAAATGTGTCCCAGTGTAATTAGTTGACTTACCCGGAATTACCCGGAATTAGTGTAGCATTCATTTTAGTGGAGTTGCGGTAGAATTGCACGGAAAAGTTTGGTCCATGTTCGGCAAGCATTGCTTCAGTTATTATCATCTGTCTCTATAGAATATTTTTGTACCCATATGAGCGTACCATAAAATGACATTATTATGTTGGTACTTTGGAGTTTGTAGCAGTCCTTAGATTAAATAACTTTCTTTGTTTCTTTCTTGTGTAATTTTAAGTTGAAATACACATGACTGTCCGTCCGTCTGTATAATCAAGATTTCCGGCTAAACGGCTATAGCCGGAGCATTCAATTTTTTAAGTTATAGGGGAGATAGGGGTATACTGTGAATTTGTGGACTTTATTTTCATTTACTTGAAATATATTTGGAATAGAGGAAAAATGAATACTTATAACAAAATTTATAGAGAATAAGATTTCATTACTTGAACCAAAAACCTGCACGCCCTACCGTTATGGCGCTTAAATCAATTTTCTATCATTTCTAAGGTTTTTAGTCATTTACTCCAAATATGGATGGAATAGAGAAAAAATGTGATAGAAAAGTTATAGAAATGTAGTAGATTAAAAATTTCTATGTCCTGCCGTTATGACGCTACAATCAATTTTATGCAATTTCTAGGGTTTCTAATCATTTGCATTCAATTTACTCAGTATTTATTTATTGTTGAGCAAAAATAGATAAAGACAAAGTCATAGATATGAAATAAATAAGCATTTCGGTCATAGACTGAAAAATTCTATACTCAACCCTTAAAGTGTACAGTCAATTTTAGCAGTACAGTCAATAGCGGCAAAAAAAACCCGCTTACGGTAGATTACTATGGAGTATCTACATAAGATTATCAGCAAAAACAAAAGAAGAATAGAGATCGATGTTTAAAAATTATGTACCTTTTATAATAATATAGGAAAAGTCTTAAAATAAGTTGAGGAAAAGTGGTCATTTGACTGCTCTGGTACGTTTAGTTTATTTGATACTACTACATATGGGTATTACATAGTCAGTTAGACATTAGACTGATTATTCTTTTTTACTGGTTTAAATTGTATTTCAAATATTCAAATTTGTATAAAAACATTATTTTAACACCAAAAAAAAAAAAAAAAAATAATGCATCGCATCGTCATAAATAGCAAATTTATAAAATCACAGATATAAAGATAATTTTGGAATGGTACTAGGGTGGAACTAAAAATATATTATAGAATACAAAAAAAAAACATCTCAGTTATAATTCGCATCTCACAAAATCTAATTTTATACTTTGTATAATATTTATTCATAATGTACAATAACAATGACGTGAAAATGCAAATTAAATTTAGAAAATTATTTCTTTAAATATTTAATCAAAGTCAATTATCCAAAATTCAATTTAATTCAATTAAACTATGTACATACTATGGTTTTATAATATCTTCTTGGCTTTCATGTACATACAGTGGTGTGCAAAGAAAATATGCGTAAGGCATATTTTGCATGAAAAAGTCGAAATTCAGTCATTTCTCCTACTTGTTTCGATTGATATCTGAGAAATCTATGAATGCCATTATTCTTTATTTTTAAATGTTAATATTTTCTTATACTTATTTTTTTGCACACCACTGTATGTATGTATGTATGTATGTATATAGACGAATGAACCCGCAAAAATGTTTTGATGGAGGATAAACAAATATCTAATTTCGGTAATGAAACTAACCACTTTGTTATTTCAGAAAGGCAACATTATCTATTTTCTAACTAATATAGAGGTGAGGTAGAGTTCCTTCTGTATGTATCTACAGTACAATCTCTTGGTGTTAGATATATATATATATATATATATTCTTATATATTCTTGTACTAGACGAATAGTTTGTTTATGGATACGCAATCACATCGAACTTGTAAGAAGGTTTATCTATTGTATTCCATTGGACAATGTGATGATCCCAGACTATACCATTTAATACCTTAAATCTACCTCCTACATATACGATATAGTGTTTGTTGGATGTACTTATGTATGTATATGTGTACATAGAATTTCAACAGCAATATCAGATGAATCTAATCATTTTGACTTTGATATTTTGGCGGTGTGGTTTTATGCCCTAAAGGAGTTTTGTTACCTTCGAAAGGTCAAAATCTACAGAAAATGTTATTTTGTTGTTGTTTAAATGAAAGATTTATTTTAAGCGATTATAAGCTGATAGAAATATATTGGAAATTACGGGACGAATTTCCCTACTTATTTTCACCCAATAACCAATTAAATTCGCTTTTAGCTAATTAGTGATGAACATGAAAACAAATATCCCATATATTAGTGGGTTACGTATCTATTCGGTAATATTTGGGTATTATTTGTTGCACGGTCTAGATTTTGTCGTTATAAATTACATAATTCTTATACAAACGATGACGAATGTCGAATCTAGAGACTCAATTCGTCTATTCCCCAGCAGAAATTTCACTTAAATTTATAAATTTGTTCAATTTAGTTTAAAAAAACGTTTCTGTAACTGCCTTTATACCGTAAATGGGTAGTTTTAAAATGGCTAGAGTACCAAAAAAAACGTTACTATAACGTTTTTCTGAAATAAATATCTTTTAAACGATAAGTATAGTAACGTTTTTTTTTGCAGTCTTTTCATATAACAATTGTCCAATAAGGATTAAAATTCAGTTAATATAACTTCTCTTTAACGTAAATATAACCAATTTATAACTTTTACTAAAATTTCAATATAAATTCATGTTAAACACATATACTCGGTGGAAGCATATATATTTTTTTTATATATATATTTGTTTGTCCAAAAACTTTTGTATTAGTTGTTTAATGCATAATAAATAAAAAAAATGCATAATTTGCTACTCGTAAACATCATAAATTAAAAATAAATCTGAATATTTTGACTTGATTTATTGAATGTTTGAATAATTTCCCACCAAATCTAGCTGTAGTGTATGCCTGTCTACCGATGAATGACTAATTAATGTATTTGTGTTGTTGTGCATTAATTTCGTAATTTTTGGTAGTTGAAAAACTAATATAAAATGCGGTTGTGTCAGACAGAAATTACAAATAGTAGTTGGGTACATTTTTTTTTCTCCATCAAATATGACTGCAGACCCTTTTTCTGTGCAGAGCGTGTCATTTTATTGCTCGAATTCCATCCAGTATCGAGGAGTACATACACAAACAAGGAACTAGCTACAGGCAAATATTTTTAATTGATATTATTTCGCATTAAGTAATATGCTGGGTGTCCATCTTTTGATTTGCTTTTAACGCACATTGATGCCCACCACTGCTCTAGACATTATGTCAGCAAAAATGAACAGGGGAAGAAAGAAAAAAAAAGGATATATGAGTTCCAATGACTACCTCTGTCTACATATTGCTATTGTTGCACAGAAATTCCTTAAATGGGGTGTGAAAAATATTTATTATTTGATTGGAATTTCAGATTAACTTTTTGGGGGTGGGTCACATTTTCGTCGGTTATTATACAGGAAAAAAAAAGGGAGAAATATTTTGTTGAAGATTTCGTGTATGATGAGGAATTAAGTGTTAAAAGTCCAATCAAAAAACGTCCTAATTGGATTAATACAAAAATTATTTGAAATACTTAGGTAATATTTTTGTAGCTCTTTTTGGAGTTAATTGGGAAATGTTTTTTAATTTTCACCTATGTGATGTAAGTAATTACAATTCTTGGTTTATTTACTTTCAAGTTTTCAGTGAGGTTTCAGCTTTAAAGTATGGCGCCATATTGTATTGCATTGCAATTAATTAAAAATTATTCATAAATACTTTTTTTTTTACATTAGAATTTTCCGAATCATTAATTTAAGAAAATGCAAATTCTACTGTTTTAGACTTTAGAACTTCCGAGAGCACAAATTTATTCAACTTTCAAGGCACTTACTTAGAAAGTAATACGTTCATGTGGCTGAATATTACAAATGTGTACGTTCATTATAATGTAGGAATTTACATAAGTTTTCCATGGAAAAACCGCATAGACGGATTAAATTCCAGAACAAATGCAGATGTGAAAAGACGAAACAACTTAATTTAGCATTTTCATGTCAGAAAAACAGTACACACACACACACAGTACTTACTTACTTACTAATATTATTGTAGAATGTAATGCATAAGGACATTTTTGCAGTTTTCAGTAAAATGGTATTTTTCTAACATTGAAAAGTGAAAATGAAGCCAAACAGAGTATGTCTCTATTGCTACCCTGCATTATGAAGAATGTTAGAGAAATGCCTTCATTAGACATATTTGAAATAGAATCAAATGCTTTCGCTAATAATTAAAATTATTTTTTTTGTTATTAAAAAAAACCTAGTAAGGAAGGATAATATACCCGGTATGAGTACTTTTTTTTGTAATATGCCATTTTTTGTCCTTCTCTATTTTTTCTGCACAACAAATAATTAGTGAGAAAATTGAACGGAAATGATTAAAATCCTAGAAATGATATAAAATTGATTACAGCGCCACAACGATAAGGTCGTGAAACTTTTTTGGTCTATTAATGTAATATTTTTTTATTCTTTGTTTATGTTCCACCCTACGCCAAATATTTTTTTTTTTCTGAAAGATCTTCGAAGCAATTTTAATTTTTTTAAGAAACTATTATCGAAAATCTAAGGAATATGTAAGGAACAATTTTTATTCCAGAATTTATTAATATTATCGTGATAAATAACTTTTTCCAATTAATTTGTTGAGTTATCCACTCATTTTTCATATACAGATCCGCCATTAACATTTATAATGCTTTAGCTTTAGACATTTAGCCGGAATCACAGATCACAGACGGACGGATGGCCACGTGTATTTCGACGTAAGATTTCATTAGAAAAACGATGGTGGTAAAAATTATTTTATTTTTTTCTACAAGAGGCGTTACAAACTCCACGCCAAAGTTACGATACCCTTTGATGCTGCGCTACGGTTATTAAAAGCAAAAATATTCTCGGAAATATTTAATCACTCATTGGGATGCACATTGCACAGCGAATTGTTTTCAATGCCCATTATAAATATTATGTAGATATGTATGTAGATGTAATGTGAAATTAAAAATGCAGTTGCATAAAAAATGTTTTGAATAATATGCGTATGAATAAATAGGGTGGTTGAGAGAGTGGATTTATTTATATAATAGAAAAAATGAAAATACCAATAAATCAAAATGTACACGGATAAAACTGTTGAATCTAAATTTAACAATAAAAACAATTAAATTATGAACATAAACAAAGTCTAACAAAAGATCGATGTCATTGTTTTTTTTATCTTTCATTATAATAACAAATATTTTTTTTAATATGACAATCTTTTGATAAAATCAAAAAATTTCTTTAATTTGTATATTTTTGTTATAAATGAATATTAATTAAATATTTTTGTTGAAATAATAACATTTTTAATAAATGGTGATTTGAGAAATTTTTTGATAAAATTACAAAAAAATTGTTAATTTAACAAAACAAATATGTTAAAGTCAGCATTGGTTTATTAAACTATATTTATAATACATTTTGTTATATATATGTAAATTCTAAAATCTGGCAGATTATTAAATTGATTCCAAAATATATTTAACCAAAAATAATTTTATTAAAGAAATTAAGTATTAAAATAACTTTTATTTTTTTTAAATTCATTTTTTCTATCAGCATTATATAGATCCACCCTAAAATGCAATATGATCTTGAATACGATTACACAATATAAACATATGGACCTACATATATATATTTACTTGTAGTTACTTATGTATATTAAATGGAAAAATGTTTTCCACATAAATTACAATCGATATGGAAAATTTAATCACATGTTGTTCACATTATATTTGGAATTACTGTAAAATACTTCGAATTTGTGAAAATATTTAATATAGAAATTTTATAATATTTTTGATTCTAAATAATATTTTGCGCAAAAAATTCTCAGACATTAAGATTTTTTTTTTTTTTATTCATAACCCAAACGTACAATAATACTGGCAGAGGGACAGAGGGAGTGAGAGAGATGATTTAAAATTTTTAATAGATTTAAATAGTGTTTAAAATTATTTGTCCACGGGGTACATTTAAATTTTGTCACGAGAAAGTTTTTTTTTTTTTTTTTTTTTTTTTTTTTCGTTTTTTTTTAAAAAAAATATAAGCAGCTCTAACTGTTCTTTGCGAAGAATTAAATTTTTTTTTTTTATTAAAATTTTTTTAAGTTTAATTCG